>UXGC01001146.1:0-25648 GCA_900480045.1 Eurytoma adleriae
TGGTCAATTTATGGTCAATCGCCTTCTTTATTGACCAGTTATGGTCAATTTATGGTGAATTTTCTACCAGGGTTTTTGCAGATCGATTAATTAAATAGCGCGCGCTCCAGCGGGATATTCAATCACCGCGGATCCCGGAGGAGCCGGAGATAAAGGAGCGCGGGGCTCCGTGAATGGTATAAGGGCACGCTCGAGAAAAAAGAGAAACTCACTCAGGCCCGCTTCAAAGGGGCAATTGACATCGAGAAACGCGCGACCGGGAGGCGCGCGCGAACGCGCGTACAACCGGCGCACAATGAATCGACGCATCTCGCGCCTTTACAAATAACACCGGGGTGTACCTACTCCCGGCGCGGCGGAGATTAACATCTCATTGACGTCGAAATATCCCGTACGGGGAGGGGGAGCGGCCCGGCGCGATATTGTCCGGGAAAGAGGAGAGGTGTAATGAAAGACGGACGCCTTCGTGAGCGTCGCCCCCTCCACGCGGGGCCTCGATTCATCTTCGGCCGGGCGCGCGAGATAGCATCGTATCGCGGTAGCGCCACGGAAAAGCCGCGCTCTGCGCGTTATGGATGAAGCCGTTGTCTCGGGGTTTCATCCGGCCGAGATGGGGCTCGTTTTTACTGGCTTCTCTTTTTTTTTTTACTTGTCTTTTTTGCAAGAGAACAGTTGAATAAACTAGTGATTGTAAAGATTATTTAGTTTCATTGTTCTGTTACGGTTTAGGTGGAAGTTACTTTGTTACGAATTTTGCGTTTAAAAAGAATTAGTCACATGCAAAGTTGACTAAAGATTTAGTGACATTATATCCTCACTTCTTACGAAGATTATTTTAAAAGATCTTTTAATTTTTTATTTATAATGCACTAGACAAATTTGTTTCACTCTGGTATACTTAAAACAGTAAATAGTAATAGATCTTTTTTGAGATGTTCTAGATTTCGTAGGAAACGATTATATAATCTATATATTAGTTTATTTATTACATGTATAGATACATCTTTAGTTGACTCACCTATAAGTATGTTCAACATCATCCGGTGTCCAAATATTCTTTAGAAATTTACGTAACATTTCTCATCATTGCTATTCTACAGTATAATTAAGATTTGGTAAAATGAATAATTAACCACTTCTTCATAATTGACAATTAAAATATAAAAAAAAAATCAAAAAGTTGCTGATATTGTCATCAGATTTAATTGATTTTGCCTAGGTATCTCAATTGTTACAGTAAGTAAAGTTACACTCTTCTCAGGAAGCCACAGGCTTACTTATAGTTACCACATTACCTTCTAATTACCTCATTACCTTCTAATTGACATATTACCTTCGAATTACCACATTATCTTTTAGTTACCATAATACCTTCGAATTACCATATTATATTTTAGTTACCGTATTACATTCGAATTACCACATTATCTTTATTTTTTTTTCTTCCTACGATATTGACCTCTAAGCCACTTCCGTATCTTTAATTACCACATTACCTTCTAGTTACCACATTATCTTCTAGTTACCACATTATCTTCTTATTACTACATTATCTTCTAGTTACCACATTATCTTTTAGTTACCACATTATCTTTTAGTTGCCATATTACCTTCGAATTACCACATTATCTTTTAGTTACCATATTACCTTCGAATTACCACATTATCTTTCAGTTTTTTTTCTTCCTACGATATTGACCTCTAGGCCACTTCCGTATCTTTAATTACCACATTACCTTCTAGTTACCACATTATCTTCTTATTACCAAATTATCTTCTAGTTACCACATTATCTTCTAGTTACCCATTCTAATAGTCCATAGATCGCCCTACAATTCAAATTACTACGTCGACCGCGCGGAAATGTATACTTCCACGGTAATCGTTTAATCTACCCGGACCCATGCACCGGCGCATTAGTCATCCATTCATCGGGAGGCCCGGGTGATAGACGATCGACGGGATTAATACGCTCGGCGAAATGAGATCAATCGCGTCAATATATACCAGCGGCGCGCGGAAGGTGTATACGCTTGCGTACGCGGACCGATCGAATTGCCCCTTACTCTCAATCGCGAGCCGCAATAACCAATCAATAACCGCACGCACGCGGAAGCGCGGCTGAAAGGGCGGCGTCGATGGCTCTCGCGGCCGGAAATTGATAGCGCGCGCGCGCGCTGCCCGCGATATATCTCGCCTACGCCGGGGTCGGCGTCTGATGAACCGCCGGCCCTTTTTCACCCATTGACGCGGCCGATTGCGCGTCGTTTGCGTCGCTTGTCTCTCCGGCTCGCCCCGTCGGGATAGTAAAGCGAGCCCGGGGAATGAAAGATGGGAGTCGGCGGTGCCTGCTGAGGTGGTCTCGCCCGTCCGGGAGAACGGTTTTATGGGGTTTCGCGGGGACTTTTTCGGGATGGCGAGCTTTTTGTTTTGAAATAATACGCGGTGTGGCTTTAAATCGACTTTTTGACTGTAGTGTGTATATAATATTATATAGGTACATTTCATTTGTTATTTATAACATTGCTGTGGATAATTCAGTTTATGCGTGTATAGATTGGTCGGGGGGATTAGCTTTCAAGGAAGCAATAATGCACACTTAAAGATCGTAAATTGGCTGTTTGAAAGCTCTGAATAATACAATTACTCGGATTTAATTCGCGAAACATTATACATTAAGTCGCTGTTGGGAACGGAAATTATTTAATCGTAAAGACATTCAAATTCAGGATTATGCAAGAAATTTGATAGCTCGAGCAGCGTTCAGACCGCAAGATATCTATGCAATATTTTTTTTTTATTTCGAATACCGGAGTATAAAGTGCAATGAATTTTTATGTTCACGCATTTTACAAACACTTACACTTGGCATTAATCGCTTATTTGTAAGGGGCATTTACGGTTACCCGGCAGTAGATAACGCAAGAGAAAAAAAATTAAAACGTAAAATTCCTCTACTTCAAGTAGAATACCTGCTGAATATAAAATCGAGGCGTGGATGAAAGGTGGGATCCCCGAGGCGGTGAAAAATTTAAACGCGGAAACTTCAACGTATCGAGATTTACCGAAGATTTTCTGTTTCTTTGTTTGTACACTTTCATTCATGAGTAGGCACACGCAAACAAAAATTTTACCAACGTTCAATTTTTTCATGAAAAATAGAAAATATACATTTACATCGTATTATAAAGAAACTACAAAATTTTAATAAGTCTTATTTAAATTTTAATTTAAATAAGACACACACGCGCGCGCGCGCACACACACACACACACACCAGTTTTCGGGATTGTTTTACATCTTCTAAACGAAATTTTTACTATTTTTTGTTTTCAAAACAAATCTTATAAAGAGATATTTGTAAAATTTGCTAAAGTAAATTCATTTTATTTATCGGATTATACCCATACGCATGCGAAAGAGTGAAAAACCTCAAGATTTAAGTGAAAATGTAGTCAAGGTTAAAGTAATTCAATTTTTTCTAAATAATTTTTAGATTTTACACTCCTTTTCATTATAAAAACACACACACACACACACACACACACACATACACACAAACAAGAACCTGCACACTCGGAGCCAGCCGTGTGCAGAAGTACAATCAGGAGTAGCTTTTTCCGCCGATCCAACAGGTAGTAGTCGGCGTCGGAATTAATGAGCGGGCACCTGCGAGCGCGCGCGCCACTTTTGAGAATCCGCGCGGCAATTTTCGCGCGCGCGGAATTCGCGATCGCCGCGGGCGATAGGACGATCGCGGCTTGCGCTCGCTTGCTTTTCTATACGCGAATTATTAAACGCTAGCGCAAATAGATCGGCCCTCGATACCGGCTCAGATGTAACGGCTCCGATTTTGTTATTGCGCACGCGCCGCGGATTTATGGAAAGTTCGTAATTAACGGTGGGACTTTTTGCGCGCGCGCGGAAAGGCGAACAGTCCGAGGAAACAGTGCCCCGGTCGGGGCTTTGCGATAGTATCTCCGAAATAATGCGTCGGCGAGCGGCGATCATCAATTATCGATGCGGGAGTCGCGATAAGCGGCCCGCGCAATTCCCCCACTTTTTTTTTTTTGCGGTCCGCATGTGGGCAAATGGAAATCAAACATTTCAGCGGACGTAATGGCGCGCCTGCGTTCGCGGCGGGATTTTTTTTTTTTTAAGTTTCGTTCGAGATTGCAATGAATTACGGCAGGAAGCCGAGCATAAAATTTATTGAAAATTAACGTTTTCATTCGCCGACACTTACCCCGCTGATCGAACTATCCTTACTATTATATTTATATTTCAGCGATAAAGTAAAGTGCCTATAATTTTTTTAACGCATTTTTCCGACATAACGAAATATTCAAGTAGTACTGTCGTAAATTGAATTACCTACTAGATATTGATGAATTTAAAAACTTTGATCGATATTTAACTAGAAATTACTAAGTTAAATTTTTAAGAGTCGAGATAAAACGTTAAAATTTTTGTCATTTATACTCTTTTAATTAACGCAGACCCTTACAGAAGGCTATTTTCTTAAAGATATTTTATGAAAAATATTTAAAAAATGGTTTATTGGTATCAAAAAAGGGAAGCGGATAGAGTTTAAATATATGAAATAAATTAAAAAGTTGTCTACTGCTCTATGCATTTGTATGCACATACATATCTAGGGTTTAGTTGCTGATTTGACTCGCTACGTATCGAAAGTAATACTTTAACATCCTCTTTTGAGGAAAAGATAAACCTCAAAGTAAACACAGCTATTCTTAATTTGATTGGCGAGTTCTAACGGGATTTTGAGCTAGTGTACTATTGGCAAATTCTGATGTCATGTGCAGGATGGTATTGACGTTAGTTAACTACTACTTACATTAACTACTCATTAGAGAAGTAAGGTTTGTCATAAATTTTCTTCTTGAATATTTAGGGAAAAATTGAAAGTGATTTTTACAAAAAAATTCTCTTCTATAGTAGTATGGATTAAACTATTAAATGAGAAAAACAAAGACAGTGACTTGCCTAGCAAACATAGAAAAGATGAAATATAACTTATGAAAGGAAAAGAAGAAATAAATCAAATGTCTACAACTGATAACTGATACGAAACCTCAGACTAACATTTCTCACCGCATTTACACGCACTTAACATCTCCTGTCGAACGGCGGAACTCCTGACATTGTAATTTGCATCAATAACCGGCCACCGGTATCAGATTTGTCTCGTCGAAGCAGCCGAGCAAAAAAAAAAAAAAAAGACGAAGAGGAAGTAGAATCCCCGCGCCTGCAGGTGCCGCGATCACGATCGAATCGCCGTGTACTTATTGTCGATTCTCCTCTCCCCCGGCTTGAAAAATCGCCGCTTTCCCGCGCTGATAAATCGCCGACGAGCGTCGGAGTCGCGCCGCGCGACGTTGAGCGATACCCCGGTGACGTCATCGCGGAACCCGTTCCGCGTCCCCCCGAGGATCCCCGCGCGCGCGATTTTAGCCGATTGAGAGATCGATCGATCGATCGCTCTTCTTTTTCCGATCGGGCCCCCTTTTTTTTTCGAGGAAAGTCAATTTGCCCGCTGACCCCTGGGAATCGCGTTTTACAACGCACTAAAAGCGCGCGGTTTTCGGAATTGCGCTCCGCGGAAAAAGCTTAATCGCGGTCGGCGAAGTACTCCCCTGGGCAATAATGAGCGATGCCGAAGCTGCGCGTTTCTGCGTAACAAAAAGTTGAGGTCTGCAGTCTATGGTATAAAATTTTGTTTCACAAGTATTAACGTATATAAGCTAAACACGCGCGAATTTTTAAGACACTGAAGTTGCAATATCTTTGGCCAAGTATTACGATCGTGACTGGTAGCTTTCTACGTTATTATGGTAGCTTCGATTTCCTTGAATAGCTTCAATAGCGTAATCGAAGTAATCGATAGCAATCAACTCCGGGAGGAATGTACACGTTGTATCCTCGACAAAGCCGAAGGGCAGTCCGCTCGGCGAGATTTTGCGAGAACCGTTTATCTAATATCGAAACAAATTATTATTTGATTAAAATTAATCGCCAATCGTTTCTTAAAAGCGAAGTCTGAAATTGCCAGGGCGATTATTTCAAAAAGCTTTAATTATAAAATCGTAACGTACGTTTACTTAAGTTTTTCTTTGCAAACTGTACCTTTCGTTCCAGGAAGTACGTTCGCAATCAAAGTGGACCCCGTCGGATTGTAAATTATAACAATGCACACAATCAAATAATTACATTTTGGAAAGGCCGGCCTTTACACGTATGTAAATCCGTAAGAGATGAATGCAAATCCTCTGGACTTCCACGAAGCGCGTAGTACACGCTTGCGGCGGCGATTTGCGGTTTTCAAGAGAGTCATTGAAATTACGAAAGATTGCAGTGCGATTTTCGCGTTCGCATGTTAACGAGGCTTTTTGGAAGTCAAGGCTTGCCATTAGTTCCCGGTGCGATTAGAAGTTCACTTTCGCCGGTTGCACCTAACGACGGATACGCGAAAATCACACGGTGCTGCTTCGTTCAATTTTTACGCGAAAGGGAGGAAGCATTTTAGACGGGTGCAGTTAGAAAAAAACGGTGCTGCTCCGTCTAATTTTTGCGCGAAAGGGGGGAAGCGTTTTAGACGGGTGCAGTTAGAAAAATAGAAATGGGTGAGTTACGGCGGAGGCCTGGGGGCTCCCCGCGCTCGAAAATCCGAGAAAATATAAATATACGCATACGAAAGCACAAGTTAGCGGCGGGGGCCTCGTAACAAGTGGCCGGGGGTGCGCGGGGCTCCCTGAGCAATGGCACGCGGAGTCCATCATCGCAACCAATTAAAGGCCGCCCTGAGCCTCGTAAGCCTCATTTCACGAGCAAACAACGGCGCGTCGTAAAAGTCAGCGTCCCTTGTTTTATGCATTACGACTCTATGAGACCCGGCGCGCCCCCGGCGATCGCGCGCACGTGAAATACTTTAGAAGCTCGTCGACGCGCTTGCTCTCCCTCTCTCTCTCTTTCTCTTGCCACCTTCCATAAATTTAGTTACACGTACTCGGGATATTTTCCGCTCGGCGAGAGAGGCTTCCTTTTTTTTGGATGCAAGCTCTGCGGGTTTTTCGTAGGCTCACTCCCACTCAGGCCGAGGCGAGTTTGTTCTCCACGCTGGCGAGGATAAGTTTTGTCTGTACACTAGCGACGAGGTGTAGAGGCGAAAAATCGACTTGTGTGGTTGAGGGAATTAAAATTACTAAACAGTTGTTAATTTATTATTTTAATGAATATGTTAACTTATTGAATATTTATTTTTTAGGTGTATAATTGATTACATTGTCGGACAAAGATTTGTTACACTGTCACGATAATCTTGAGGCATTTTGTTTTTCTAAGATTTTTATCAAACGCTCTAATTTAATTGTAAAATTTTAAGTTTAAGTTTACAAAAATGTTAATGCATGAAATTATTTATGTATTTTTATCACAAAAATTTACATTTAACATAAGTTTAGTCATTTTGAGTAAGTGTACTGTAATGTTAAGTTAACAAGCTAATTTTGCCAAATAAATTAGGTCTATGAGATCAAACTAAAAGTGGTTTGTTTTATTATTCGATATTAAAAAGCAATTTCCAGAGCTTCTTGCAAATCGGTGGCCGGAAGGACCACACTCTCCTAATTAGTGCAACTCCTATGCGTGAGTTTATTAGGTGATTCCTTTCGTTTTCTTTTAGCGGAAATTTTGACAATATGTAAGCTATGACTTATATTTTGTCAATATAAAGGCTATGGTAAGCAACACCGCTACGTCCTTAGTTTACTATGAGCAGAGTAACATTTTACCGCTATTTTTGGCGTATTCCTTATCCACACTGTAAAAAAATCATGAAATTTAATGTAAATATAATTGAAGCAAATATTGAACTCGTAACTGAAATTTAAAATTTGTACATTAAATTTAAAACTTTTATTTAAGCTTGGCATGTCTGCCACAGTTAGGGTAGTACAAGTTCATTAAATTTTTTTAGTATACATGCTTAAATTTTGCTTCCACTACAGTACAATAAATTTAATGCACTTATTTTTCACAGTGCACTCATTCTCTCCGTGTACAAAGAAAACAGATTTACAACAGCAGATTACACACTTATCTCCAAATTTCAATAAAAATTAAGTTTTCGCATAAAAATTATCCAAATGACCTTAGATTGCCGAACTTGTTTATAAAAGATAAAGTAACTAACTTGTATTTATAGCTTTATATATTATACTTAATTAAATTTATCTTACTTTTCTTAACTTAATTGCCCAAATGAAAACCTTGCCCTGTACATCGCCGGTAATGAAGGCTCCTTATTAAGCTATCACCATCCCGGAGTACAAGGAGCTTCATTATCGCGCAGCGCCCGTGACGCGTATAAATCCGAAGCTCGCTTTTGAAGAAGGTAATGTCGAGCCGTAAACGTCGCTCCGCGGATTTAAGAGCCGGGAAGTTCTTAATCGGCGGACGCAAGTGTCGCGCTCGCGGACAATATTTACCGCGCAAGTCCCGAGTCCATACAGCGGAACCATAAATAACGACCTTGACCAAGGCGACGCATCAAAGTGGACGCTGTTACCTTCCCTCCCGCGCGAAATAATTACCTCGCGACTGGTATCCAAAGCTCGCGGTAAATCGACCCCGCGGAGCCGTGAATTTTATCGCGTAAAAACGGGACGGTAATTAGATTTAATAGGAGGCGAGGAGAGGTACAATCGCTTCGCTCCTCGAGCGCCGGCTTAAACACCGAGGCGCACTTTTTCGCCGGTCGCTCAATTATCCGCTTCTGCCGAATACAAATGTAGCGTAATGACCAGCGGCGCGGACGACGAAGGCCGGGGTACGCTCTATCCGCGGCGCAAGAAGCATAGCGAGTGTGAAATCGCGGTAATTTCGAGCGCCGAACTCTCTCTTTCTGCACTGCGTTTGCAATTGTTCCGCGGGAGGAAAAATGCGCAGCGGTTTTTCTCTTTTTTGTGGAGCTTAATTAAAGCTATTATGGTCGTGGATCGATCCACTTGCGGTTTTGCGTTTATTGTAACGTTTCTCTGATAATGTGAGAGAGTTAAAAGAAAACCCACTTGATTTGAGCAAAAAACGATTATTCATTCGAATAAAACGATTATTATGAGTGTCTGTAAAAGTTTAGATTTAAAAATTATAAAAAATTTATTACATAAATTTTATTACATTTTTATTCTCTTAAATTCAAATAGAAGGAAGCACGATATAGTCAGATATACTTTTATTCGCCTCCACGCGTAAAACTCAGTACATGAAAGTACTTTTGAATGGTACGCTAAACAATAATGCAAATAATTTGATAAAATGTATTCACGACAATACTGTTTGGTCAAGGATCTATTTATTTTTTAAATCCGCGGTTTAACAAAGGGATCGTTAAAATGTCGCGGTAGGATACGATATAATCAGAATAAAATATCGCATTCAATGTATCACCCTTAAGAAGGAAAGGCACAATTGACTAGAATCTAGTTTGATAAATACATCACAGTCACTACCATTTGTTGGTTTAAGTGACCCTGATGGCAGCTTGTGCGCCCATGAAAGATGGTTTCGGATCGAGATCAAAAATACATTGGCAGACTTCTGCGTTGAAAAAGATGTTAAATAGCCGTTAAGCCACTGCCGACAAAAGTTTCGTGCAGTGCTAATCCGTGGGAAGTAAGCAGTTACTCAATATATCCTTGGAAATTAAGTTTATCAAAATTAAGTTTATTAAAAATGTAGGGTTTCATTCAGGACCATCAGGGGAGATCCTTCTATAATGCACTGTCAGTATTCCTCTGATGCTGCATAATGGTCACTTAGATGCTCTGGTGGAGTTGTGATTTACATGTAAATTCGAGACAGCCAATTTATATTCAGGTACTTGTGCACAAACTGATTGTCTCTACCAAGTGGAGAACCAATCAAATTTTGCATACTTGACTGGCAATGCCTTATTTCTCCGATGATTCCTGACCTTATACTGATAGCTCTATGGATAAAAAGTTTTATTTTTAGAAGATCGCGATAAATTTAACCACTAAATATAAATTCGCTAGGAAGAAAAGAAGGAATAGAAGGAATTGAAATAGAAGAATGATTTCCTGTTTTATATCAGAAATTAAAATAAAATTAATAAGTTTAAATTAATTGACAAAGGGGTTTTTTTATTTATTCTCCTATTCTACTATTAACAGATTCAAAAGGATCTGGAAATGTTTTCCCAATTATAGTTATATATCATAGAGTCTATCGATGAATTTAAAAATATTAGAATTAAAGTAGTCATTAACGATTCCAAAGAGCCTAATATTTATTTTATAATGGGATACACTCTTATTTCAATGAGATCCAAATTAAGAAGCAAAACGAAAGTAATATTCGTATGTTTCGGCCACATGATTATTGACAGAGTGTAGATGGAATACCATTTTACATATCAACGACGAACTATAAATCATAATAAAAAAAAACTTAAATACTATTACATATTTCAGTCCTATAGATATTGTTTTTGTTATACTATTACTGTGACCATATAAAAAGTTAAATTACCCGTAAAAACTATAAATAAATATAAATAAATAAATAAATAACCGGTACACCAGGACATCTGTAAAGAGCAAAGATACCGCGCTACTTTCCCGGCTACGTTCGCCATAAAAACACGGAACAATCAATTAAGCGCAGCCAAGGCAGCGGACGCACGCTCTTACAAAGTAGCCGGACACGAAGAAGCGAAGAATAATGCTCCGCGGGCATCGAAGAAAGAAAAAAAAAAAGAGGAGAGGAAGGGTAGCCCCGGCGTCCGCGGACATCACGGCGTTTAGAATCCCATTGTCCTCCCCCCCCCTGCCCCCCGGGGCCCCGTCAAAATCGTCTTTGCGGCCGGGTAGGCGCGCGATAATAGGGAAGGAAAATCGCCGTCGTCACCGGCGCTCCTTAAAACCCGATCGCGGGAGGAGAGGCGAGCGGATGTGCGCGCGGATCCGCCGAGGAGCGGAAAAGAATGAATAATCGATCGTCGGCGGGCGGCCGGGGCTGATATAGTTATACGCGCGGGGCCCGGCGCGCGCGCGCGCGTCGGTATGTATAAAGCGCGGGCGATGTATTCCATAAAGGAGGCCGCCGTGACGGAAGATATTGTAAGACAAGTTCACCCGGGACCCAACAGCCGGGTGGGCTCTCTTCCCCTCTCCCCCCCACCTCTTTTATCTCTATCTATCTCCCTTTTCTCGCTCTCTTTCTGCACTTGGTTCTTGCGGGCAGAGCGAACGACGTCGTTGTCGGCACGACCGGCCGAGCGGCTCGATTTTCTCTGATCGCGAGCGACCGATGCGATCGATTTCTTTTTTCTCCAAGCTATCGGGGAAATTATACTTTCGATTTAAATATGTGAAATGTTGCGATGAAGATTTTTTTGGTGTATAGTGGACCAGTAAAATGTGTTTGTTTAATTGCGATTAATTTTTTTTAATACGATTGATTTTTTTTCTCCTCGCTATCGGGGAAATTATACTTTCGATATCAATATTTGAAATGTAGCGATGAAGATTTTTTTGGTGTATCGTGGTTTGTTTAATTGCGATTCGAAAGGTAACGATGAAAGAGTTAATGAGCTTTTTGCTGTAGCCATTGCTCAGTTAGTCTAAATTTATATTTAAAGCTTCCTGGGTAGAGGTTGGTTAGATAGTACCTTATTCTTTTTTTAAATGATAAAAACTAATCCTTTTTTTAAAAAACGACGGCAGGATGTTGCGGAGCATTTAAAAACGCTATATGATTGGTACATGAGTATATCCGGTTGAAATTATAATGCATCGTAAATAAATAAATATATTTGAGATATCTGAACTCGCGAAGTACGTTGGATTGAGTTGTTAATCAAATTTTGAAATTGTTTTAGCTTTTAAAATTGTTACGGCACTCTTCCGGCGACAGTAATTAGCCACTAAAGTTGAATTAGGGAAAAACTACTAAAATAAGTGCAATATGAGTGCAAACTGATTCATCAATTACTAAATATAATCCAGTAGTTTTTTATAATTTTTAGTAAAATTTTATTAATTTGAAAGCTTTTTCACTAATTTAACTTTATACAGTACCTAGCTTTATTCAAATTCTTCTCAAATTTTGCAGTATGATTCTTAAATGAAAAATAAGGAACACGTGTCTCGGGATTTTGTTTCTGGTACCTAGTAGCAAAAATGAGGAACATTATTATAGAAATATGCGTTTTCGAAAGCGTTGATTTCTTGCAAATTGACAGTAGTGTAACAGCAAAAATGAAAAAGAACATAAAGGCTATAATTTGAGATTTATCAGGTCAAAAAATCTTTCTTGTTTAAAACGTTACGCGTCATTAACTATTGCTAAAAAAATATGAATGAAATTTGGTATAAATTATTATCACACGCATTCTTCTGATCTTACTTTAACTGTGTACAACTTTTGAACCGAGAAAGATTTTTTAATCTGATAAGTCTGAAATTACAGCTCAATTATATTCTTCTTTATTTTTGCGTTTTTTTTTATAAATTATTACGCGATTTCCAGTTTACGAGTAACTAACAACTTAGAAAAGTAAACCCGCATAATTTTTTTAATCAGTTTTATCTAAAAATATTACGTTAAATTTTTTGCAAACGAAAATCTCTCTATAAACATTTTATCGACCAGTCAAACTCTTCAAGTATTTACTATAGGACGGAAGCCTTTAATTAAATACAATATTACTCCTTACCGTGAGAAGGCAATAAAAATGTTGCTACCTAATCGCATTATAAAGTAACTATGTAAAGCCACAAATTAAAAAAAAAAGAAGACGAAATAGCAAAGTTTATACGAATATAACGCATAAAAAAAGTAAAATGCGATCGAGAGAGCCTCGCGCGGCTGCGAAACGATCGGCAACTTTTCCGTGTCTCCCATCCCCCGGCGGCGCTCGTCTCGTTCTCTTTCCCCGCAAAACGCACAAAAGAAAAGTCCACGCGCACGCGGCGCATGTTTATATAAGAAACGCGCGATCGACCCGCCGACACGAGATATGTGTATCTCCCTCGTTCGCCCGCGGATTTACGATCGGCCAGACGACCTGCGGGGCGACAATGACTCCCGATCCGATCTTTTTCCCGCCGCTTGATTTACGGCGAATTACGTAAGATACCCAATCGGTAATTAATCCCTTTTTACCGGGGCGGCCTTATACGCGCCTAGCGCCGCGGCGTCCGGTGCAATTAAGCGCAAATCTTTCTTGCGCGATAGGCTCGTAATTCGCCGCGGCGGGGCAAGAAGCCCCGTGGGCTTGAAAAATGTCGCGCCGATTTGGTCCGCGCGCGCGAGGTTTATCGTCGTTCCCAGTAACGCCGGCGTCGGACGCGCGATTTTAACGAGTGCCCGGGCTTTTACTGCCGCGGCCCCGTTGCGAGACACCGTCGGGCTTATACATCTGTCGGTAATTGTCGCGGCGCGATCACCTGCAAATCATCCGGCTCTCGGGGCTTTATCCGTCTCGCTCGCTCGCGCGCGCGCGCGCCAGTCCAATAATTTGCCTGTCCCCCGGGCCGGCGGACATTGTACTCGGCGTTTTTATGCCGCTCTGCTACGGCGACTCGGTCTCCCCGCCTTTGTTCGCCCGAGTGAAACGTCGCCGACCGCCGCGGCTCTCTATGCATGTACGCGGAAAATCCGAGGGAAGATCGTCGCTGTAGGTAATTGAGGGCAGAAAAACACGAGCTGGAAAAGGAATTAAATCGTCTTGTAGGTACGTTGCAACATTTTTGCGCGGAGAAACTGCTACGTTCGCCGTATTGTAAACTTGAATTTTCTGCGTTTGAAGAATTTATTGAATTTTTGTGGAATGTCGAAACTTTGGAGGGTTTCTTGTTGAAAACATACTAATCATTAGGATCTATCATTTATTGAAGGATTAAAAAATTTTCTGCTACAAAAAGTTATTACTATAAGTATATATTTTCATTACGCGAATCATATATCATATAAATCGACTTTGTTTTTTTAAAACGCCCAATAATTAGGGGCTATACACTCGAGAAGTCATCCTTTGAATCCTCAAGATGTTACAGATGTCAGAAGATTTCTAAAAATTTCGAAATATCCCCCAAAAATCCTAAACATTAGTAAAGCTGATTCTTATTTTTATCAAATTCAACAGATTTCCACAAGATTTTTAAACAAATTACTAAAGATCCATGAATATAAAAAAAATCCCTACAGACATTGATTGCAAGATATCATTGATTTCCAAATGATTTTGATGAGTTCTAAATCTAAATCACTTTGGTAATTTTCGATATTTACGACTGATTTTGAATGTCTTGAAGAATAAAATACAATTGCGCAGATATTAGTTATAGCGATCGTCGCCTAAATGTGTTTCTCTGCAAGAAGTGGGTCTTCCACTAAACTGGATAAAAAAACTGATGATTTTACCGTAATCTACTTAAATACTGAAGAAGAAGACGCTATATCTTTGCATTACCAAAAAAATGGCAAATTCTACTTTTCGAAATCTCGTAGCGAATAAAGATAAATGTAATAGTCCTTTAATTGCATTTTTAAAAATAATGCAACATTTACAGGAGAAGAATAAGTTACAATGTTTATCCTCAAATAAGGTGAATGACATGAACGTCGCATAACTGATAAGAAATATAGTGCATTAGTAGCAATGACTCAATAATAATTTTTACAACCTGGGTAATTAATTGACATTTTCTTTTATTTTTCAGGTGAGTAAACCAACTCAACATCCATAAAACTTGGCGTGCACGTAAGTTTAATACTTTGCATAATGATCCTAATGAGCGAAACACGCGTACGAGTTTTCAAAAGTGTCTTCATACGCGAATGCATTAAAGGAGCAGGCAATCAAATAAATCTTGCTCGCCATAACAAACATTAAAGTAGTCCATTGTTTAACAAGCAGCACTCGGATTATTAACCATTAAAGGGGAACCGCGAGTAAGACCGAACGAGTCCAAAAGAAGCAAACGCTTGGATAAAACGCGCCAAAGCCCGGGGAGATAGAAAGAGAGCGGGGGAGGGGAGGGTGAGTACGCGGATGATTAATACCGGTCATTCCGACCCGACAAAGAGGCCATCGTTTAATGCGAAGGTCGAAATATCGCGAGACGACTTTATTGGCGC
Organism: Eurytoma adleriae; assembly: GCA_900480045.1. Lineage (NCBI taxonomy): Eukaryota > Metazoa > Arthropoda > Insecta > Hymenoptera > Eurytomidae > Eurytoma > Eurytoma adleriae. The sequence goes on from UXGC01001146.1 coordinate 15,187, forward strand.
CGCGTGCGCGACTCGCTGCGTTATTATCGGCGCATTCCCCGGCGCGCCTGATCGGCCGTCGATTGAACGATTAAGGCCCGCGGCGGGGCGAAAAAAAGGGTCGGGGGAGACGGGGGGCCTACCGGTGTGACAAATTAAAACGCGCGCCCGCTGGCTCCTTTTTGCCTGCAACCTCGGCCTGCCGACGTCGCGCGGCCCTTTAATGGCGTGACTATTCAGTATCTCATTTCGCGGGCAAGCCACTTGTCTCCTTTTTGTCGGGATGACGCAAACCCTTTTCTGGATTAAACTCCTTTTATAGATTGATTTCGTACAAATTAATTTGCCGTTTGATCTACTGCATTTTCAGAAGACTGCGTAGAAATAAAAAAGGGTTCGAACGTAAATATGGGTATATTTCGATGAGTGTACCTTGAGGTAGAGTGAGACAAAGGTGAACATGTCTTCGAAGGCTTGTACGGATAGAGTAATACATAATTGAGGTTCAAATACGTTTAATTGGTCTGTAAATGCTTTGTAACTTTATTAGTTTCAAATAAGTACTTGGAATGAATGAATTAATATAAATTCAAAATTATGAAATTATGGTAATTAAAATAATTATGAAATTATTCAAGTTTAACCCTGGCTTGCCCCCTTAATTCTCTAATACGAAAATGCGGTGTATCGTCTTATGGTACTAGTATGCATTCTTGAGAGAAGTCCCAATAGTCCAACGAAAGAGAATACTCCAGAGTCACCTAGCGACAAATTAGATCGTAGATTTATAGTTGCCAATGATCCAATCACTGTATTGTATTATGTACATTAAATATTTAACAAGAAGTGAATTAAAGTAAACAAACAACTTATTTTTAGAGAAAATTTTTCTGAAGAGAAAATGATAAAATGATATTCAAAATTTCGCGCCAAATTTCCGTCACAACCTGTAAGCCAATCAAATTTCAAATCTCTACGTCAAACTGACCAATTAAAATCAATAGAGGCTTCACTTTTCAATATTCTCTTTTTTAATAAGGATCTCTTTTTTTAGTAAGGATCTGCCCTAAGAATCAATGGCACTTCACTGATTCACTTTCCGGAACAAGACTGCAGTCCGAGAAAAGTCGCGTCCCCCACAGTCATGCACAATAATAGAAAGGCAGTCTGACGTCAGGTCGGTATCGATCGCCGATCTACAGGTGTCTCGAGCTCGGGGCTCGCGCGCCGGTATCTAGCGGCCATCTGTTTTTCTGGCGGCGCGAGATCGCATCCCTCGGGGCCAGCCGCCACGGACCGAGTCATTAAGAGCGCGGCCGCCGATAAGGCAACGCCTACGGGGCCCCGATAATGCCCGAGACGCTTTGCAATCGCCCGGACGCTCCGCCGCGGCCGCTCAGCGGGGAAGGATTTAATGGCAACGGGGAATACGTTCCCGCTGATCGGGGAGCAGTCTACGCGGCCTTTGACTTTTTCGACGCGCCTCGACTGTTCCATCCTTTTAGTGCCTTATTTCGCGGGGCCTTCCACGATTCTGTAAGCTAGTATTAACTTTTAGAGGACCGGCTCATTTTTTGACATTTTCTGTTTAAGGGGTAGGAGTACACGTTGAAGTATATGAATTAAGAAGTGTCGAAAATTATAAGAGACAAATTATTTAAAGAATGCGATTGTTTCTTTTATTGGCTTACAAATTGTGGCGTATTGTGACGGAAATTTGGCGCGAAATTTTGAATCATATTTTATCATTTTACATATACCGCGCGCAAAGCGTGCATTTAGACTTCTAGTTTTTGAAAAATCGCAACAATGCATGAAAATGTTTAGGTTTGAAATGCGGGGCTAGATTTACATCTTAAAGATAAAGATGAGAAACTGTTTAAGGATGCGAAATTAATGCCACGTTTCAAACCAACAAATTTGTATGCAACATTGCAATTTTCTAAATACATCCCATCAGAATCTATTAAAATTGAGTGTACATCGAGGATTCGCGTAGCTATGAATTAATAGTAAGCGGATTAGCCGTTCGGGTTACGTGGACGAATATTTTACGCGTCAATTAAAATTTCAATAAAAACACCGGGGAGTACACGCTTCATCGATCACCTCGCGCAGCATTGATTCCAACGAGAGACGCGAGAGCAGCAACACGAACAATCCGAGTATCGCTTTAAATCGGTCCGGTCGTGCTCGGCCGCCTCTCCTCGCGATCATTAAATTTTAAAAATCATTAATATTCATAAACGAAAGTATGCATGCATAATTAATGACAAAAGCCACGAAATCCCTGAAAAAGACGAGGCTGAGTCGAAAGGCGGAGCAGTGCCCCGGTGAAAATAGCTCGGCGATCTTCGGTGAGAAAAAGGCGCGTCGCGGTCGTCCGGCTCGGGCATGTCATTATAAGCGAAGTCCTGCGAGGTATGCCTTTAAGGAAAAAAAAAAAAAAATCCCGCGAGGCCGACCTATCGGCTTTAATCGCCATTAAAGGACGCCCGTGTACGATTGTCGGAGGAGGAGAGGGTGACACGCGACGTCGCGCGCCCCGACAAAGCGATTCCGCGATACGTCGCTCCCAATATAGTCGCAGTCTCTTTTCTTCCGCTTACTCGTGGGATGGTCGCGCGGCGGCGATCACTGCCGTTGATTCGATGTGTTCCGGTGCTGTAATGGATTGATCAGGTGTCGAGGATGCTGGCAAAAGTTGGCGTGGCAGTAACGATCGCGTACCGATTTTTTGAAACTATTATGCTGAACATTTTATTTTTATTTGCTATTTAAATTTAAATAAGTGAAAATCATCCGTATGCACTTATTATACGTGAATAGTCGTTCACTTATTCGAATAATAAGTGCATACGGATGATTTTCACTTATTAAAATTTAGAGCGTGTGATTTTTTATTTACTAAATCAAACAGATGCAACTTAATTTTTTGAAGTTGGCGCCATATTTTAATCAAACAAATCAATATAAAATAAACTGATGTACTAACTGTAAGTAGTTTAACACCACAACATTACGTCATGTATATAACACAAGTCAGAGCTTAATATTGAAAATTCAATCAATTTTGAAAAGTAAATGACCAAATCAATATTTTGATAAATGTATTCTTGATCTTCGTTTCTATAAACTATATCTATGTGGTGTTTAACCAAGTATAAGTAAAGCTTTTATTAATGTATCTTCTAGATTTTTCAAATATTTTTTTCTTATTTTGTTACTACACCACTCCAATAAACTCTTAAAAGCTTCTTCTCAGGAATCACACAAAAAGAAATAACTAGAAGTAAAATATCTATTCTACTCGAAAGTAAAAACAAAAAGTTACTTAAGTAGTACATACAAAATGTGAAAATTTATAAAAACAAATTCAAAAAGTCCGTCCTCCGATGCAAATTTCCATCCGCAACGATAAAGCACGCTACCGGAAAAAAGGCATCCACCACTCGAAAGTACGAAAAGCGTCGGCTTATCTAGGGAGCGTGACCACACCGTAAAAGGACGAGTGGCGCGCGAGCGAAAAAGAGAGCTGGCGCAAGGCAAATAAGCGCTCGTCGCGTTCGGAGGACGATGCTCGGGGGAAGTAAGGAGGAGGAGGCCTCGCGCGCGGGATGGATGCTCTGCTCGGCAACAGCAGCAGAGACACACCGAGGCTCCGTAGGAAGGAGGAGAAGGAGGAGATGGAGGAACGGGGTATACCACTCGCGGCATTCCTCGGCACTATCGGAGCGCGTCCAGAGGTAGAGGGAGAGCGAGATAGCGGGAGCTCGTGCTGCCCCCTACTTGCACGTCGCGCGCGCGGTCCAGACTTACAAATCGCGGCTTGATAGGAATCCGCGCGCAACGGATACGTCACGATCGTCCGAGACGCTCGCGAGTCAGCTGGCACGGCCGTGCTCCTTCGGCCACGTGGCCATTACTCGATCGAGTCGCTCTCCCTCTGCAAAGTATTTTCACCTGTTTAAAGAGCGAGGAAATAAAAAGTCAGCCAGAAATACATTGATTCGCACCTCTTAACGCGAACCCTTGTAATGTTATATGCAAAAACACTGACCAGGAGAGTAACACTTGTTTGGGTCAGGCATTTTTTTGAATCTTTGAGATGGTTTTATAATGCCAAAATATGAACGTTTAATGCTCAAAATTTTTGGCACAGTAGACCTCTAAAGTTATCTTAAACTTTGCATTTCATTAATTATCAATAACTTTGCTCCCATATGTCCTAGAAAGTACATAAAAGAAGCAAAAAAAAAAAAGACGTCAAAAAGACCCTTAATTTGAGGGGTTGTATGTTAAAAAATCTCTATTGCTCTAAAAGTTATGTACAATCAAATATGAGCATCGAAAACTTGAAGATGTAAGGCTAATGCGCGTTATCACGATATTTTTAATACTCATATTTAACTGTATATAACTTTTGGAGCAATAGAGATTTTTTAACATACAACCCCACGAATTAATTATTATCACTTGTTTAGAGAATGACAAAATAAGAAATCATACAAAGGCCTTTACTGTTCTGAACATTGATGAAAGGAACGATCAGCTTATTTTTGGATGATGGGAAATAGAATCTACTGAATTCGTTGATATAAATGATGTAATTAATCGACTAAATTAATTAATTTATATTAATTAGGTGAAAATACTTTACAGTTTCACTTTTCTAAACTTTAAAGAAAGAAGCAATCTCCTTATTTTTGGGTGATGAAAATCCATTTAATCAGATAATAATGGAATGATTAATGGACATTAATCACATTTATTTATAATGTAACTACCGACCGTAATATATTTAGATGAAAATACTTTCAGAGCCGAAAGTGTTGCAATTAATTTCGACCTTTTCCCAAAGAAACGCCATTCCTCGCCGGTTCGAACGTTACGTTCGGATTAGCTTTTGTAAAAAAAGTGATTATTCATCGATGATAATTCATGAGATGGCGATTTTACGATTACGACGTTGTAATGAAGAGATGAATATTTACAATTGAATTTGAACGGCTCTCGAGTGGAGTTAAAATTTATTTGACTTACGCGGACGTCTAAGCAGGAAGCACACAAGCACTTGTGGATCACTTACCTGAAACGAAAGCAAATTGATTTATTAGCAATAAAAATTGATTACCGCCGCGATAAAGTCGCTAACGAACGGAAACATTTTTACTCGATAATTCGCAGGCGCATCCAGCTCGGCGGTACTAAAAAGGATTAACGTCGGAAAAAGCCGTGGGGGCACGAGCGCCACAAGAAGCCGGGGCTTTTCACTTCTGGCAGCGGCCGTCATAAATACAGCCGGCGCATACACAAGTACCAATTAGGCACATCGAAGGTGGACTCGCGAGCGAAGTTTCGCTCTTATTAAAAACCGCCGGCATAAATATTCCCCGTATAAACGCGTCCGGCAAAAAGGAGAAACGCGGGGCATCATCGATGCGCGCGCCGGACCTTTTTTTTACCCCGGGTTTATGGGGCCGCGCGCGAGCTCATCGCTCTTGTTTATGAACTTCATCATGGGACCGCCGATGCGCACCGGCGGCTCGGAGTTTTCAGCTTTATGCCTTAAGTATGGATTAATAGCTTTTATTATCCACTTTTATCGTCGGCGACTCCGACGAGGAGAACCACTTCGCGGCGAAATAAGTACGCGATTTCAGTCAATAAATCGCATGATTGGTTTTTCATCGGCCAAAAAAAATTTTAAATTTAATTTTTATTTCTAATTAAAATTTACAGCTTGACGAGTTTGTATCGCTCCATTGAAACGCCATCCTTCTTACCTAACGTTGCTCCAACCTGGTTTAGATTCCTAGCTTCAAAAAATACATTAATCTTTGCTGTCTTTTTTAAATCTTTAAACGTCCATAGTACACAATAGCGGTGTTCGGCCAGCGAGCTATTGTGCACCTTATTTGTACACCCGCAACTCACCACGTGTAACAATCAATTAACATGAATTAACAACTTTTCTATTTAGCTACTGATAAATGACGAAATTAATTGGCATATCGAAAGCTCGTTTGATTTGGCAAATAGCAAGGTGGTATATCGGGCCATTGTGCGCGCGAATGTGGAGCTGTCCGCGCTTATGGACGTTCACCTGATCAGTAGATTTCAAAACACTGAAAGATATTTTGCTCGTAAAAGACGGTGTTTAATTTATGACGTAAATATTTATGAATCATTACTATAAGATTCACTGTAATTCGTTCCAAAGTTTTCTTAATTAAATGACGATTATAAATGCATCTAAACTGGATCAGTTTTTTATTCTAGTATATTTTCGATCTTCGGTTTTGATTATCAATAACTTTGGAACAAATTGACATCTTTTAGCGTAGCCTGGTTTAAATTTTAGATTTTCTTTTCAGTTTTTCAAGCATTAAGAATAAATAAATTGTGGTTACTTAAAACGATATTTTTAATCATATAATTTAATGAAATTGGCATACTATTACTCCTGCTAAATCAAATTCTGTATTAAACACTCCATGAGGTTTCAAATTTCGAGTTCCTTCATTTTTATGCGCAAGAAAGCTGCATATTCTTACAGTTTCATCAAAATCCGTGATCCGGAGTTTCCCAATCATCAGTGAAACAATTAATCAAGTAACCGCGTGCTTTTCATCAACGCGCAATTACTCTCTTTTCCGCGGAATCGGCGGTCGTCGCTCTTGGTTTATCGAGCGTCTGACATTCTTGCGTCCTCATTACGTATGATCGGCAAGCCGCGCGCATTGCCGCGGAAGCGACGGCGAGGAAAGGAGGGAGAGCAGCGATCTGATCTACGAGCGTTTAACGAGAAGTGGCATAAGTCAACCGCGGGTGCCGCCGAGGACGGATCCTGTGCGACCCCGGCGCACAGTTTACGGCGTCGTTTTTACGCCGACGGGACAAAGGGAGACTTGGAGGATCGCTATCTCACCGCTAATCGTTATGAAGTCTAACTTTTCATTCTTTTATAAATAATTGTATTTTATGTTCGAGGGGGTACAATTATACTTAGTAGTTTTGTTTCGAGAAATCGTTATTGAAGTTCTCGCTTAAAACTACCCACCAATGAATTTAGTGCTTATAAGTTGGAGTCACGAATTTTTTAATGAATGAAACTAGTGACTTCAATTGTGTTTTGTGTGACCATCATCCTTTAAACTTTACATCTTTAATAAAATTACACTTTTATTAGAAAATCCGAGGTCCTTCTTTGCGAGTCCCAATTATTTATGAGTCTATCTTCGAAGCTCTACAGATTTTATTTCGCGAAATTTCTTTTTTCAAATTACTTCTCAAAAATATGGACTTTCTTAACTAAAAGCACGATCTAAAGGAGTACAGTGGAAAGATAAATAAGTAAAAGCATACGCTGTTACTTGAAATTCCAAAAAAAAAAACTCGCGGCGCTTTTGATTTGTTACGAAAGTCCTCGCACAAAGCAAAAGGTCGGGAGGAGGGGGAGTCGCGAGCTGGCAAAAAGAGAGGGAGGCAGCGGCGATAAACGCGCGGCGCGTAGGACGCGTACAAAACTAGATTCGTCGAGCTCTTAAATCAGTATAGCCGGGAGGGCGGCGCTCGGGCTCGCGCGGGTTAAATTGCTCCCCGCGCGAGGGACGCGATTACCGTCCGTTGATCGGGCTGACCTTGCCTCGCTTTTTCCCCTGGCGGCGGTCGCGCGGGTCGCCCGCTCGGCTTATAACTTACAATTAAGGGCCGCGCGACCGGCTGAGCGATGTGACGGCTCTCTCCTTCCTCTCTCTCTCTCTCTCTTTCCTTCTATCTCTTCGCTCTTTTCTGGCCGACTGCGCCCGCGTTTTATGTGCACACGGGACCTCGCTCGTGCTTCTGGAGTTGCGAAATAGTTATAGAAGTTATAGAAGCTTTTTCGAGTTTTATTTGCGAGTTTCGTATAATAAACCAACCCAGCAAGCAAATCCAATGAACCGGAGCGGTTATTAATTGTAATTTTAGTGTCACTTGATTACAATTATTACAATAATTTAATCAATATTACAAACACTGAAACTCTAAAGAGCAGGTCTGTAAAGGTGGCTGATGTATATAACTGAGGCAGCCGACCTTTTATCGGGAGATATGTTTCAGAGTCCACCTGGCGGTAAGTGTACCAGGTAATATTCTGCAGATATCTAAAAGCAAACTAGTTTAACCTGATATTTTACAAAGCCATCGTTACAAACACTTACAGGTACAGAAAATAATTGCAATTTTAATATTTACATTTCTTAGTGACACTTGATTACAATGATTGCAATAATTTAATCAATACAAGCGGTTAAACTCTAAAGTGCAGTTAAACTCTAAAGGCATGTCTCAGAGTCCACCTGGCAGTGAGTCTACCAGGTAATATTCACACATTAGTATATGATAAGAAATGTGTGAAAAGTAGTTTACGTAATATTATAGACACTCATTCCTAGACACTTTTCAAAAGGCCCAGAATTTGATCCAAAACATCTTAAAGGTTGGCAAGCCTTTGTTTAATATTAACAGTACAAAAACCTTTCGATAAAGATTGATGTTTTAGCTATAATGCCATTCCAAAATTGAAAAAAGGAGTTACTAACTAATTATTTTCACATGATAAATTAAACCCTCGAGCTAAATCAAGGAAGCAACTCCATTGTTCTATTAATTATTTTTCACATTAGCTTTAGCCCGATAGGCGCGTTATTTTCCTCTCGTCTCCCGAACTTACACCCGGTGCAACGGTTCGCGACCGCTTGGAAGTCGCCGAATTATCCGTCCGCGCATCGAACACCCGCGAGGTACCGAAGTCACTGGAAGACCGAGGCGAGAATTTCCCGACGCGCGCGCTCGCGGGGCTCGGATAGCTCCGCGTGTAATCCGAGACGGCGGCCAATCATCGGCTCACCTCCGGCGTCTCTAATGCGCGACGCGCCCGAGCGTATAGCAGTAACATTCGTCACGGGACCCGAGCGCGGCGTTTTTTTTTACCTCGGGCGCGGCGCGCGCGCGCGAAGGAGACTCCTTTTTGATCGTGTTAAGGCGAAACGCTTATCAGGAATTACGCGCCGACGGGACAACCCCGCGCGATAAGCTGCTTGAGTCGTTATAGCCTTCATAGTTCGCTGCAAAGGGGTTTGACGATTGCTGAGAGGCGACTATTTTTAGGAGGTTCAAATTGACGGTCGGGTATTGCTTTTAATTGACTTTGCACGCGCGAAAGTGCAGCTGCACATTTTGCTTTTTCAAACGTGATTATTACAGTTTACGGAGTGAGTCGCCTTAAATGCTTGTAATAGTGTCTGATCTTCAATATTTCTTCAAAAAACTTTTTTAGTAAATGGATAGTGACAAATAATTTCTTCAGCTTGATTTTGTACCTTCGAAGTTTGTATGCATTGTATGCTACTAGAAAACCTAGTAACTTTCTGGTAATTTCTGCAAAAGTTTTTCGTAAGTGTAAGGCATTCCATCTTCTGAAAATATGAAATCTGTATTTTGGGTATATTTATCATGACGATACCTAAATGACTTTTAAATTTCCCTACATAATTGGAAACCTTCCTCTAATCCCAGAAAAGTATACCGTATACGATCGACTTCGAAAAAAAAAACCCATTTCCGCGTTGAAAAAGCCGAAAGTTCGAGCTCGCTGTGAAGCGAAAATCGTTAACTTCTCCGCGGCTTGGAGTTGAAATTTTAATCGCCCGCATGCGTCAGCGTCCGATCTCGTCAGCGGGCCGACGATCCGGAAAAGCTTAAACCACGGCGCTCGCTTCCTCGGTCCTAGCTCCGATTCACCTTGCCCGTACCTCCCCGGCCGTGCGATCCTTATCGGGCGCGCGTATCTCTTCCCTCCCTCGTCTCTCATTAGCCGTCGCGCGCGCGCGCGCGCACCTCGAGCGCGGGGGGGAGCGCGGCGGTGCGATTAAAATCGGCGCGGAGGCCGCCGCCTGTAACGAACGCGAGGGCCCCGAGATACGGGCGAAAAACGCATGTAACACGCCGGGACTAAGTAATTTGAGGATGCTACGCCGTATCCGCGCCGGCATCTCGATATATATCCCCCGGCGTCGGGGCCCTGTCCGCGGGTGGGGGAGGCTCGTTTAAGCGCCTCGTTTAAAAGTCGCGCGAGCGCGAGAAAATAATTATTCGCCTAAGTGTGTACTCGCGCGCCGAACAAAACGCCCGATAATTGCCCGATAATACGGAGCCGAGACCCGGAGCGAGGCGCTTGTCGAACCTTCCGTCGGCGATTCTCTCCCCCCCCCCCTGGCAGGCTGTTTTACTCGATTGATCGGGAAAACGTGTGTTTCTTATTCTTTTAGCCTTTTCTTTGCTCGCCGAGGCGATCATTACGTGCGCGGTGCTATAATTGTAGAATAAACAGTTATTACTTTTTCACTGAATGTAAGTTAAATCAGGATTGTTTGCTTAACTTTGACGTTTCGTTTGCATTTCTTTATCGATTTCGTTTCAAAGATGACCTAATTGACAA
>UXGC01001147.1:0-32813 GCA_900480045.1 Eurytoma adleriae
GCACTAACTAAACAAGACTAACAAGAGTAACTGCACTAACTAAACAAGACTAACAAGAGTAACTGCACTAACTAAACTAAACTAGAGTAACTGCACTAACTAAACCAAACTAGAGTAACTGCACTAACTAAACTAAACTAGACTAACGAGACTAACTAAACTAAACTTTTTATCACTAGCAAAATCTACCGTGTTTCATGTGATCAATTTTTATAGCGTATTCTAATTTTTGCCGGTATAGAAAATAAACAATAATGGTATTTATTTTTTATCAAAATTAAAATTCTTTGATAATTTAAATTGAAATATTAAATTCATACGAAAATGTTTTGAATTTTGGCAACATTAAATTGGATATTTACCCATTAATCAATGAAATTGTTTCTTTAAATGGTACTCAACATCCTGTCATAGTTTTTTAAAAAGGGAAATAAAATTCTCCGATAATTAAAATTGAAATATTAAATTCATATGAAAATGTTTTGTATTTTGCCGCCAGTAAACCGGATTTACCCATTAACCAATGAAATTGTTTCTTTAATTTCTTCACAGCAACCTGCAATCATTTTTTAAAGAGCGAAATAACAAGACTTTGTTTATGAAAAAAGTAATGACACAAATTCTTTGCTGAAATTGATTATTTGAGAATAGAGCTGGGAAATTTCCGCAAGTAAATGTATATTTTATTTAGCAAAAAAACGGAAAGGTTTGCTTTTGAGAAGCTCGGGGCGAAAATTGAACCCGGCAGTGAAAACTCACCGGAGCGCGAGACTCAACAAAAGCACGAATTTTAATTAAATCGTCGAAACAGAAATCCCAGCGCGTACACGGCGAAAGAAAGTGGCGCGCCGTTCAAACGGCAACCGGGGCGCTTAATCAGTGGATAATTAAAGACGTAACCCGGGGAAAAAAAGCGCATCTCGAAAAGATCGCAGAAATCTTTATCTTTATCCTGCTCCGCTTTTAAGTGCAAACAATTAAGAGTTTAATTTTGTAGAGAATATTTTATTGAATTTTGAGCAACTCTCTAAAGTTGAATTAATCAAAAGCTATTAATATTAGTCGAAATTACTAATCCGTAAATAGTGGAGTTTGTTTAGCGAAATTTCACTATAATTTTATTGATTTTTCACACTGAGAAAAAAGTCAAATGCTAATTTTACTATGCGCTCTAGTAAACCTGCATAAATTATATAATAATTGTTACCAGAAATAAATAATTAATTAATTTATAGTAAAATTTACTGTAATAGTGGTAAAAAAATAACTAAAATTTTAACTGTAATGTTTACTTTGAGCCATATGCTATACTAGAAAGTATAGTAAGTATCTGGTAATTTTTTTCTCTATGCATTAATTCACCTTTTGATAGAACAATAAGCAAGTGAAATAAATTTCAATTTTCATTCATGTATTCAAAACTAAATTAAAGTGTGAAAATGAAAATGTCTTTGAAATATTGTAGTTGATTAAAAAATAGCCGGATTGTTTGTCCCAAAACCATTCAAATTTCTATCGCGAAAATTTGATTTCCTCTATAGCAATAAATTCAATTTCGAAAAGCAATTCAACGCTTGTTCGGTGTTCGAAATGTTCGACAAAGCGCCGCGCCCTCCTATTTCGATAAAAAAAAAGAATCAGAAAAAATGTAATCAATAAAGCGTATAAATCGAGACCCTCAAAAATGCATTCTCCATTGAACATTTCGTCGGCACATCGATCCTGAAGGTGGCGGGCGAGTCCCGATTTCCGTTATTAACGATCGGCTCGGCCGTACAGCGCGGCAGTTCTCTCGGCGCCGCGCAAAAAAGCGCCGAGGGGAAATGATGTAGATGGCGGGAAGAGATGCAGTCGAGAGAGACAGAGAGGAGAGGGAGAGAGAGACAGTAAAAGAGAATGAGAGAGGAAGAGAGGAGAGGAAGAGAGAGAAAAAGAGAGTGAGGGAGGAAGAGAGGAGAGGGAGGCAGAGAGTGTAAAAGAGAGTGAGAGAGGAAGAGAGTGAGAGAGAAAAGACAGAGGGAGTGAGTGAGAGTGAGAGAGGAAGAGAATGAGACAGATAAGACAGACGGAGTGAGTGAGAGAGAGGGAGAGAGTCAGAGAGAGTGAAACAGGTAAGACAAACGGAGTGAATGAGAGAGGGAGAGAGTCAGACAGAGAGTGAGAGAAAGAGTGAGAGAGAGAGTGAGAGAGAGTGACAGAGTGAGAGTGAGAGAGTCAGAGAGAGAGAGAGAGAGAGAGTGAGGGAATGAGTGAGAGTGATAGAGATAGAGAGAGAGAGAGAGTGAGAGAATGACTGAGAGAGAGAGACAGAAAATAAGAGTGAGAGAGAGTGAGAGAGGGTGTGAAAGAGTAAGAGAAAAATAGTGAGAGAGAGGGGGTGGGGGAGAGTAAGTGAGGTAGAGAGAGAGAGAGAGCGGGAGTCGTCTTTTGTCCGCTGGGACAAAGAAGGCTTGTAGCGCCGTAAAAATAATGCTCGCGCGCATCTCTCCCTCTATGCGGGAGGTATTTCTTTTCGGGAAGGGCGCTCTCTCTCTCGGTTCTTCTCGTACTTTTTTTTGAAACACGCCTTTCCTCGGCGACGAGAACGTGACGATCCGAAACTCGCTTTTCCGCGAGCAGGCGGCGGTGGCTCTCTCGCCTTTCAAAAGTCCGGATCATTAGGATCTCTGTCCGCCTTTTCTCTTCGCCCACCCCGGCGTCCCTTTTCTTTTTAATTATATAGGCGCACCACCGCCGCCGCGGGAAATTAATTAACGAGCGGCCGATTTTCACTCTTGGCGGAGGCGAATCTTTCGTTGGACGGATAATGACACTTCTTACTGATATTGTTACGAGAAAGAGTATTTCAGGTTTTTTTTAATTCTTTGAATATTTGAAATGTTATGTAATTCGAGCGAAATTTCACTTTTCACTTATTTTGATTGAATTTTAAATCGTGACACATATTTAAGTTACCTTCATTTTGATTAAATGATAATTTTAATCCGTCGTAATTTAATTTCTACCTATTTCAGTATAATTTCCGTAATTTAAAATGGAACTGAAACGAGATTCAAAAAAGGGCATTGAAAATTCTTGTTTAAGTGGGTCAATGAAAGCATTCATTTCACGATTATAATGCAACATAAAACCCATTCTTGAAAAAAAAATTCTGCCGGCATTATAGCTGTTATTCCGCGTAATTCAATAAAAATCCGTTATTACTTTTTAAAACAACAAGTCTGTAAAGAGTATTATGAAACAATTATAATATAAAATTCTTTACATTTTCTAAAATAAAATTTCTTTAAAAAAATTTGACAATTTAATTAAAATTATTAAAAAGTGAACTAATTAATCGGCTTAAGAATTTTTCGAACTTTCATATACATCATGTGCAATTAGTAGAATCACGTTCGAGATTAAATTTATTCAAAATTTAAAAAAAATTATTGTAAAAAATTATTATTAAAAATAATTGTATTTTTTGTAAGAGTATGAACAATTGCTTCCTCTACAAGGAATTAAATTTAAATTAAACGGGCACTTTCTTCTAAACTTACAGCCAATTATTATTTAAAAGAAGAGTAAGAATAAGAGATTTTTTGAGCATGCAACCACCCTTCAACTCCTTCCACAATTCGCGAAAATTTAATAAAACTGATTGATTGAAAAATTGCCCAACAGCACAAAACCAGCCAAGAAAAAGTACTCAATTTAACTGGCAGACCAGTAGAGTAAACAGAATCGCACGCTGCTGACGGCAGCCGAAATCTCGCGAGTATACACGGCGGCGGCGGCCACACTTGGCGTCGGCGATCGACAAACAGCATCGAGCCGAGCGCGCGGCTGCCGGGAAAAAAAACCGCGGCGAACAAAAAGCGCCTCGCCTCGCGTCAAACGGAACGGACGGGCATATCGGCGCGGCTGCCTCCGCCGCTCGGGCGAGAGATGGAAAGCGCGCCGTCGCGAACTGACAAGTGTGTTGTCGGGCCGCGAGGCGAAAATCATTTCTCGAACATGGGCTGCAGGGAAAAAACACCCCTCCTTCCATCCCACCCCCGACCGTCCCTTTTCACCCCTTCGGTTATTTTCCACAGCTGCCTTTCAGTTTTATTGCGCTGGCGCACGTTTAAACGTGATGCGCCCCGGTGAAAAGTCTCTGAGGGCGCGGCAGTCGACGGGAAGTGCTCTTTTGATCGCGAGCCGAGCCGCGCGGAAAAATGCTTTTTAATGAAAATGCGGCCTGGCGTAACGCACTGACGCTGCAGTCTGCGAGTGTGTAGAATTATTGCCTCGTGAGCTTTTTCTTTGCCCTTTGCCGGAGGTATCTTGCTGCGGTACGGTTAAGTAGTGGAAATATTAAGATTTATATTCGTAAGTAGGTTTAAAATATACTATTAAAATTTATTAAGAAATTTATTACACATTTTGTCTATCAGTTATAGCTGAATTAGTCAAAAATTACTTCAACTAGTTAGCTTCAGTGAACTAGTTAGCTTCAGTGAACTAGTTAGCTTCAGTGAACTAGTTAGCTTCAGTGAACTANNCTAGTTAGCTTCAGTGAACTAGTTAGCTTCAGTGAACTAGTTAGCTTCAGTGAACTAGTTAGCTTCAGTGAACTAGTGAACTTCAGTGAACTAGTGAACTTCAGTGAACTAGTGAACTTCAGTGAACTAGTGATAAACTCTTGATAAACTGCTGATAAATAAGTTAATTCCAGGACTGCCGGAAAATACTTCAGCAACAAAGGTAATCGATAGTTGTCGATTTACTAATACGATCATACACTTCATCAGTAATTTTTAATAATTTGCAGTAGCTTTTACAGCAGTTCATGCAGTTTCTTTTCCGTCGAAATGGACGGTAACCTTTATCACAATCTAGGTAATGTTTTGCTAGGATGGTATCTTTCTAGTTCATTTACTCTGATTAACCCATCAAAGCACTGCAATTTATCGTTTGTCTCTCTGGACGTAAACAATTCACCGCGGGCGAAGTACAAAATTTGGCCCTCGCAAAGAAGCGAAACGAAGTTGTCGAGTTACAAAGCGTTGGGGGCTATTCAATAACGAGCACAATGTTCCCGTCGGGCGAATCCGCGTAAAATCGCATAAAAAGCCGTGGCCGCCGGGCTTTTCTCATCCCAGGGCAATTTCGTAAAATCTGCCGCCGCAAAAAATTGCCGAGTCCCCCTCCCCCAATAAAAAACGCCGCTCTCGGGTGTACCGGTCGTCCAGCAACGAGCAGGGGGTGCGGCTGGCCAGGGTCAGCGAGGCGTGAAGCGCAAAAAAAAGACGGGATGGTATGAGGGGGCGCGGCCAGAATCGGCAAACTGACCAGAAATTCCTCGTGAATTCGTTGTTAACGCGAGGCCGCGGTTCGACCTGCGGGTTCATTCCGCGAGCTAATGAGACGTGTTACTCGCCCTCTGGAATCGATGCGTTATTAGGCTGTAAAAACTAGAGCTGAAGGGATGAGGGCCATTCTTGCCCAGTTGTATTTTGACCTGCTAGTTGAATACTACTTTTTTCGTATTTTTATTGCAGAGATATTTCTGTCTGTTCGATAAATGTTGATGTAAGTACACATCGAAGAAAATTTTAAATGTCTCAATGCAAAAACCAGAGATATAATCTTATTCTTTTAATTTTCTTTTCATTCTTCTAATTTATTAAGGAGAGATTGAGATTAATAATCATAATATTAATTTTTAATGATAGTACGTAACCTTTTCTAAAAATTTTTAATCAGCTTGAATGATAATTCCATCCGAAACCTTAGGTAATCTTCAGACCACAATTTTTATCCAATATGAATAAGGCTTGGCTATGTTTATTGTTCAATTCTAAATGATAAACAACAAACATTTTAAGTTAAGGCTTATTTAAATTGGTTAAAAATTGTGGTCTGTAGGTTGAGTGAAAATAAAGAATATTGGATAATTAATACCTAAGGTTCCGGATAGAATTATGACTCCAGCTGAGTCAACATTTTTAGAAAATCTTATGTACTACTAATATTATCACATATTATTAATATGATTATTGATTTCAAACTCCTTTTTTCAGACAAATAAGTAAACAAATGGTAATAGATCTCATAGTCCCTTACGTTTATCTCAAGTTTTCCAATTACAATAGACAACTAAAAAACTGGAATTTATTATTCTCTTATATACCCTACGACTGTTGTAGCACCACTCAAGTATTACAAGACATATACTCATCCCAGATCATGCTTACCTATTTGAACAAAGTACCTCGTAGGAATACCGAGTTAATTGACTGCAAATCCACAGTACATACGCAGACCGTATCCACGCCTTAATTAGCATAGGATCAGTGCTTCAGAAACGGGTACGCCGTCGTTTCAGAGGTCACCTGGCCAAGCTCCAGGGCTATTGGTCTTTAACACCAGCCGTACTTAGATGAGCCCGCCTCATGGGCCCTCGGGGAAAGCTTCGGCCCCCCGTGGTTTTACTCTTTTGTATTCACCGGGAGTAAGAAGCAAACTAATGGCTTGGCCGAATAAAATTCGTATTTCACACCCATTGTAGGATCACGTAATTTAGCGACTACGAATTTTAGGATTATAGCAAACTTATTTTCCACATTCTCTGAAGATCTTGTTAATTATTATGTTTGTCAGCTGAAATTGAAATTTGCAAGAGATCATTATAATTTCTTGATTTGTTTTTATACCAACCCGAAGGTCAGCCATCGTAATACGTGCAATACATTGGGTATTGATAAAAAAAGTCAAGTGCAACGAAGAGACATTATTGATTCGCGTTGACTCGATGTTTAGCTATAATTGCATTTCACCTCATACCCTTGATTAATTTATAAATTTATGCGATTGTTTTGTTATACAGAGAAATCTGCCAAAATTAACAATCAAAATAAAATAAATCATGAATGTTTCATTTCTAATCCACTCGTGGTATGTAAATTTAGAAGCCCCCGGTGATTGCCATTTTAATCGATTTTCGAATTATTATTCATGCCGATTCTAGCGCTTAAACAAATATAAGAGATAAAAAAAATCTCCTCAATTTGAATAGGCACACATAACAATGCCCCGCTTCGTATATAAAAAAAAAAGGAATCGCCCACGATTCCATTCGACCAATCGGAATTTCTGAGAAAAAAAGAGATGAATAACAGGTGAAAAAGATAGCTTGACCATCTTAATAAGGGGTGGAGGGGGTGGGTGAGCGCGACAGCAATTAAGCGAGTACAGTGGGCGGTGCGCTTGCCCCTTGCCGAGTCTCAATTACTCGTCAATCGAAAGCCACCAGTCGGCGATATTAATCGTTCGCGGAATCAGCCGGGCGCTTTTGTGTAAGCGCGCCCCATCAATACAACAAAGGAGCTCGCCGAGCGAGAGTAGTTTTTTTTTCTTTCCCGGCCTTTTTTCCCTACAGAGGATACTTTAGCAGGCCCCTGTTGCTTCGTGAGGGACGACGGCTGGATTAAGCAGTGATGTCCGCTTATGTGAACAGATTTTACAACTGCGATGCGCCCTAAGGATTTTTATAAAATCGCCGGCAACATTAACTTTTCAGAATGAAACACATGAAATAATTACGAGGAGCAATCGTATAGTTTTTGCCTCTTATAATAAAATTTATTACCGACGTGACGTGTTATAGGTAGTATATCTAAATCGTATAAAATCGTGTTGCCACGTGCAATTTCCAAGCACGATATCTTTTTTAGTAAACATTAAATTGAAAAAAGATAAAATACGTATCGATTATTTTTCAATACTCTATCAGACAGATACAATGGATTTTTTTTTAGTTATGTCTATTGCAATCAGAAGATTGCAAAATGTGTTGCGTACGTTATTAAATAAATGGTACTGATCAGAAAAGGTTAAGTACCTAAGGTTCTGGTGAAATTTGACGAAAAAGATGATTTTAATGACAATTCTTTTTTCAGGTAGCATTTTACAATGAATTTAAATGTTGCAACTAAAATTTTTTGTCTTGAAAATATGAAACCATAAAGATCGGATACATCAACCACTTTTTGAAAAACGTTGATATACCGTAACTATGATCATGCTGAATAAAATTCTCTCAAATGTTATATGACACATTCTTCTTATATATCAAAAACAGTATACCAAATTTTCATCTCGTAAAAGTAAATATTATGTTTAAATATATTATTCTTTCGTTGTTCTTTATAGGCGATCGCTCGGTGAGTGATTAGCCAGTGACGTTCGAACCGAGGGAAGTTTTTTTTTCGTAGGGGTAGTGGTGGCGGCTGTGTTTGCTGATACCTGCATGATGAAATCTCGTTAGCTTCGGTGTTTGAGCTTTTTTATGAATATTTGATTGCTGGAGCAAGCTCTTAGAGGAAACGCAATTTTCTGATTCAGCGAAAACTCGTTTTTTCATTTCAAAAATGCAATCGTCAGCAATTGTTTATTTCGTGAAAGGAAAATTTTTCATTTTGGAATATTTTGAGAAATATTTGATTATTTGAGAATAGAGAAGGCATGACTTTAGTATAATTTTTCACAATGAAGAAAATTTTAAACAAAAAATGAAAAATATTTAATTTTTATTAATTTAATAGATATTGAATATTTACATTGTTTACTTAAGTTTTGTAAAGAAAAGAATTTTTTCATTTAAAAAGAGTAAACGTCAATGAAAAATACATCTACATTATGGAGTATTATTAGAAATCTTTCATTACTAGAGAATAGAGGGGATGAGATTTTATTATCATATTTCATACTAAAAAAAATTGTAACAAAAAATGGAAAAGATTACATTTTTATCAGTTTATACGTTGATTAATGTGTACATTGTGTAAATTTGATGAAAAGACGAATTTTTCCATTTGAAAAGTGCAAACGCCAGCAATTATTTATTTATAATATTTGATTATTCAAGAATATAGAGGATACGATTACATTATCATATTTCATGATGAAAGAAATTTTAAAAAATAGCAAATGGAAACATTGATCGCTCAATATTTACATTTTATAAATTTGAAACCGATTTTGAGTAACAAATTTATTTCCATGTCAATCAGTTTTCTTTATACATTGAATTGAAAGCAATTAATACTTTAATTAAAGCAAAAAACTTGTTTAGATTAAAAGCCACATCTGATCCAAATTCGCTTTTCTGTCAAAATATTTTCCGCCCAATCCCCTATTACCTTAAAATTCGATCTCCACTAAAAAGAAAGAAAAAAACATCGCACCCCACCCCGCGGAAAAAAAACTCTTTATCTTCGTTTAATCGAAAAAGGCACAATGCACCGTCGAAAGGGAAACCTCGGCGAAATCGCGGCCCATCTAAGCGCCGGGGCTGGCCTAAAATCAGTCGACGGGGCTCCGGGGTTGAAATGAGAGAGGCGCCGGCATTGTGCGGCCCAGGAGGGGTAGGCGGGGGGCTGTAAGGACTCGGGGGCAGCCAAAGGACGAGGTGGAGGATCGCAGCCGAAGAAACGGGGCATCGAGACGCTGGCGGAGGTGTGGGTGGGTGGGGAACGCGGGGGGCGGGGTGGCGGCGGACCGCGAGCGGGTGGGTGGGAGAGAAACCAGGTTGAAAAGCGACCCAGTTCCCGAAGGGTGGGCGATGCCCCGGCACGACTGCTTCCTGGCCCGGTATGACCCGGTTTCCCTCTCGCTCTGGTCTTTGCTCCGCTAGCCGACTTCCGCTCACGTCCACAGCCCTGCGGACCCGCTAAATGTGTACGTATATTATCCGAGCTCCTTCCAGCTCTTCCCCTTTACCATCATCCTTCCTCTCCTTTGATTTTTATTTATTTTATTTCTTTTTTTATTTTCATAAACGGGAAACAAGTATTAAATTACAAAATTATTACAATATCAGCGCAAACGTCATTTATAATATTTTTGATATTTGGAGAAGATTCTCAATATAAAAATACTTTAACTTCTGCTGTTAATAGTTTATTGAGATATAGATGTTAGCGGCGATTGGCAAATAAAATTTTTTTTTATTTTTTTTTAAATAAATCAAAATTATACTAAAACATAAAATTCATATCAAAACGTTTTGAATTTTGGCGCCAACCAATCGGATGTTTAACCGTGTATAACTATTATCCAATCAAATCTCTTTTCTAGGCTTCACAACATCTTGCCATCGTTCTTTTAAGAGAGGATTTTATTGATTTTTTTCTTCTTTAACCTAATGAAGAATACTACATGTAAAACAGCGAAGAGTTTTCTTAAATGACCCTTTTACTCTGCTTTCTTGCTCGAACTCTCTTCTTCCTTTCTTTTTGTTTTTTGCCTTCGCCCTTTGGTGAAGCGGCGAGGTATTGCGCGGAGACGCGCTCGCTCGAGCGAGCCAACTGTTTTGCTCCGCTTTTGTGCCGGCTTCGAGTGGAATGCGACGATTCCCGCGGATTCTGCCGGTGGAACGCACGCGATTAAGATTTAGAACAGCCACGGATGACCCGACGCCTCCCTCGCTGAGGTTCGAATGGAATGCCTCTGCTTTCGTAATTTGCGAGAAAAGTTTTTGCGAGAAAATACTTTTGATTTCTTACACTTTTATGTCTTCAATTGATGCGTTATTGTTTTTAATACAAAAAAAGTGTTTAAGTATAGATTTGAATTTTTCATACAAAATGTTTACTGCATAAATGCAGATTTTTACAATTGTACAAGACAGATGGAGGAATAGTCATGTACATTATTAAAATTATATAAAATTTTTGTTCGTTATTTCAAATTTTCCATGAAAACACCGAATACACATTTTATGAAGCTACTGATTGATCACATCATCCGTGAGTTTTTTACGAAGAATTCGCACTTCAGGTACCAGTATTCTACATGCAAATAAAAAAATCCGAACAAAATAAAGAAATTTGCAATTTTGCAAAGCTTTGAATTAGCAAATGTATTATTTATTATTTGCTTTATATTTAAACGTGTAAAATAAATATTGTGGCCTGTTTGCTTTAATTGAAAAACATTTTTAATTTCTCGGCGAAGTGCGGCTCTTTGACTAAAAAAGCCGAAAGGGGGTTAATTTTAAATGTTCGGCTTCGATCAGCGGTGAAAAAAGTTCCGCGGAGGTTGGCCGAAGTAGGTTTGCATCGATTGCCGAGTCAATAGCGAAACAAATTCCCTTTTTTTTTCTCCTCTCTTTTTCGCTTATTGCGCCGTTTCCGTGATTGGATCTGTATCCGGCAGTCCCTGGCAAGAAATTAAAACCAACTTTATTGAATATTCATGGCTTATTGAACGGATCAGTCGTACAAAGCTCCACGGAGCTCGAAATTTCTCTGTATGTTCTCTTTTTTTATTGACTGCCACGTAAAATTAACATTAAGCTTTAATAGGATCACAACTGCGCTTTCGACAACTTCGCGTATCGCGAAATTGTCGAAAGCTAGTTTAAATAGCGAAAATTAATGCTGCTTGTATCGAGGATTATATTATTTAGCTTTTAGTTAACCGAAAGTTTGGTTGAACGAATTTGCGTTTTATTTGGGCACTCATTCTGCCTCTTTCAATTTTTAACTAGAAGTAAAAATTAGTTGGAGAATTTAATTATTCTTAAAATTAGTTACATATACTTTACATGCAGTGCCGATTTGCAAACAGATGTAACAATAGACACACACACACACACACACACGCACCCGCGTACAAAAACACACAAACACGCACACACCGACGCAGCACACACACGCACGCGCGCACACACACACACACACACATGCACACACGCACACACACATACACATACAAAAGTTCTTTTCATCACGATACAACCTTCCTCTTTGAGGAAGCAATAAAGATAAATAAATTAAAAATCAATGCTTTAAGCAAAATCTTTTTAATACACGTAAAATTTACGAGCTCGCGCAAAATGTACGACCCCGCGCATAACGTTCGGTCGCCGCACATAAGGTTCGGTCCCCGCACGTGACGTTCGGTCCCCGCACGTGACGTTCGGTCCCCGCACATAACGTTCGGTCCTTGCACATAACGTTCGGTCCCAGCACATAACGTTCGGTCCCCGCACATATCGTGCAGTCCCTGCACATAATGTTCGGTCCCTGCACATAACGTTCGGTCCCCGCACATAACGTTCGGTCCCCGCACATAACGTTCGGTGCCTGAACATAGCGTTCAGTGCTCGCGTATAACGTTCGGTGCTCGCGCATGTACCTAGACACATTCATTCATATATAATATTTTGCTACGATTTTCTTTTAGGACTTCAAATGCAAAATAATATACCCACATATAAATGTGAATAGTTTGAAGGAGAAAATTAGAAAATAAAATTAAATCCACTCGCATCTTGAAAAGTTGGAATATTAAATCACTAAAATGTTCCAACCGAAGCCATCGTTAAGACCCGTTTCAAAACGCTACACAGCCTCAAGTAAGTTACCTCTGCGTCGCTTTATCAAATCCAGGCGGTTACGAAGCGGCCGCTGCGTCGCCCTGACAAATGACTCGTTATCCCCGCAGCGATTTATTAATCAAGCGCGCGCGACTGCAAAGTAAACGTTGCGAAGGCGGCAACGGGAATACGTAAAATTCAAGGCGCGGCCTCATTAATTCAAGAACCAGCGCGCGTCGCGCGCCCCAGTAATTATTTGGCCGGGGCGAGCCACTTCGCGCGCGGCACGCGCTCATCGCCTCTGTGCGCGATTAAAGCGAGAAATTGAGTGTTATTTTGTAGCTACGATGGGACGCGACACGTGTCGCAGCTGCGAAAATGCCCGCGAGAGTTTGTTAACTCGTTCGCAGGTACGACTTTTGTTCCGTCCGTCGAACATATCTTGGTTTTTACGAGCAATACGGTTGCTTTTTTTTTCTTTTTTTTGGTTGCGCAGAGCTTTTTTTATTAGATCGCTTTTTAACTTGCATCTTTTAGACTGCTGACGTTATCGAGTGCCGGTTCAATTTTTTAAGTGGACTTTGGTTTGTTCACTCACATCCGTGATCAATTACAGACCGAATTGATTTTATGCTTTTTTTGCTTGTTTGCTTTTCGTTAAATGGAAATTGGCTTTACAGTGTGTTTTTTACAAGTATTCTTGTTAAAGGAAAAATGGCGCTAAATAAACAATCAGCATGTCGAAGTTTTCAATTATTTTCTACGTTTAGTTTTTTTGCTATAAGAAGAAGTTTAAATTGTAACTTTTTATTTCGGGACTCGCAGCTACACGCAAATGTTGAATTAATAATTATTACAAATTACACTAGAGCGAGGAAAAATTCAAAATAAAATTTAAAAAATTAGCATAATACTTAGAAAATTTCACTGCTAGTAAAGTAGTCTCACGCAATCTTCTTCTCCATTACTTATTCTTTGTATCCTTCTAGTCCTTCGAATTTGTCTGCTTTTTATTCCCCTTTTTATTATTTACTTCTCTTGAATTTTCCGTCTCCCGAAGTCTCACGCATTCCTCTTCTTCTCCTACACTTTGTATCCTCCTAGCCCTCGAATTATCCAACTTTTAATCCCCTTTTCTATTATTAAATTCTCTTCAGCTGTCGGTCTTCCGAATTGCCTTGTATTATTTTTATACCCATAATTCTTTTTACTATTTTATTCTATTGATTCTTCAGCATCCCGTTGATTCTCGTTTTCTTCTTCTCTTCGTCATTCGTAGTCTCCTATAATAATCCCCTATTTTATAATTCAATTCTCTTCATTTTTCTGCATTCTGAAGAGCCTTTTATTATTTTTAAACCTAAATTTAATTGAAATATTCTATTCTCTTGATTGTTCCGTATCACGTTGTTTCCCATAGTCTTCATCTCTTGTTCTTTGCATCCTTCAGTCTTTCGAAACCTCTTATATTAAACTCCTTTATTGTCATTCAATTCTCTTCATTTTTCTGCATTCCGAAGAGCCTTTTATTATCTTTAAACCTAAATTTAATTTAAATATTTTGTTCTCTTGATTGTTCCGTATCACGTTGTTTCCCATAGTCTTCATCTCTTGTTCACGAATTTTATTTCTTCTCTTATTCTTTGTATCTTTCAGTTATTCGAATTATTCTGCATTAATCCCTTTTTTATTGTTTAATTCTTTTAATTTTTATTTTTTTCGACTGTAGTAATTTTCAATACATTATTTTTCTCCGTGTACCGCTATTCATTTGAAAACGTAATACTTTTTTGAATTGTTACATTTCGAAGGAGATTACAACTTTTTGCAACAGTGCCATGTGAGTGTGATTGAAAAAGGCGTGCGACAGATCCATAAATATATTTTTACGAAGCACGCGGGAAAAATTCTTGAAAACAAGTGCTGCGTACATTTTCGCTCGGCGAACACACGCGATAGCATCGATGCTGCCGAAAAAGCGCTTGCACTCGATGGCCGTCGAGCGTATGACACAGCAAAATGGGAAATTAAATGGGCCATTCACTCGGCGCTCAACAGTACTTTCATTGCGATTGCGCGTCCCCGGTTCATTTTCCGTCCTCCCGCTTGCCCCCTTCCCCCTCCCCTCAGCACCCTTTACCCAGTAACAATCCGCAGCCGAGCAAACACGACTTCTCTCCATTTCTCCTCACTTCGTGCCCCCTCCCTCTTTCTTTTTTTTTAAGCTTCCGTTTTCACGAGGGTCTAAAAATGCTTATGGCTTCGCGCAGCTTCCTTTTTACAGGTTCGAATTGTTTCACGCGGAAAAGTGTAGTACTTTTATGACGGTAGATGTTTAAGTTTGGAATTTTTGGAGTTATATATAGTCATGGAAAATGGAAAGTGTTTTCTCATGGGTGGGATTGGGTGGGTGCACGTGAAGGTCGGTGCTAAGGATTTTATGAGTTATAATAAACAAACGACTCGAGAATACGGCCGAAGGGGCTGGTTTAAAGGATCTTCGACGAGTAGACGTAAAAAGTTATACCTCGGAGCTCTGAAATGTTAAAAAACCATAAATTTTGTGCTTCTGAAATTTTATTGGGTTTTCCAGCTTAAAGTGGGTTTCTCCTCAAAAATCTAATTTTTTTTATTTTTGTCATATATTTTTATAATATTTTTTAATTATACTTTGATTTTCATCAATTGCTCAATTTTTGTGTATATTTTAAACCTATTTCTTCATGCGCATACTAATTTCACTATAGTCGTTGTTCAGAAGCTCTTTTTCTTCGATAAGACCTAAATAATAAAATTGACTATCCAAAAAAACTTGTTAATTTATCTTGTACTAAATTTTAAACCTCTTTAGAATGGAAAAATTCAGATTCTGATACTACTGAAGAAGATAATTAATAAATCGTATTATACTACTTACCATGACAAATTCATATAAAGTTGAATACAATTGTCTCTTAAAAAATCGATGGCAGGATATTGTGAAGCATTTAAAAACGCATTCTGTTTGGTTCAAGAGTATATTCGCTTGAATTACGTCAAAATGCAAGGTGTTAACATAACTTTTCTAACCTGAAAAATTAATACATCATAAGTAACTAAAACGCGCTGGATTTTGCTAGTTATTAAAAGAAAAATCTCTTCCACTCTCAGGCTGCCTTTTAAAAGAGATATGCCGAATTTTTTGTGAAATTCATGTATTTACGCGCCCATGGCTTTTATACTGCACTCACCGCGCGCGAAATCCCGACGGAACTTTGAAGAACGCGATTGCGGCTGAATAAAAAAAGCCCGGCGAATGGCTTTCGTGCTCAAATTGATGTAATGCTTGCGCCGGTGTAAAAAGCGTGAGCTTAAATTCTTCAAAACGTCCCTCTCTTTGAGAGCAGAAATCTTGCTCTGAAGTTACACGACTTTTCGATTAATTAACACTCTATATTATATGTGCATTTATTCATCATTATGATTCCGTTTTTTAATTTATACTAATTTTTGGAGATTGAAATTGGATTTTGATTGATTATTGTTGATTAAGAAATTATAATTGACATTGCAAAATCAGTATTTAGAAGCGATTACACGGAATGAATAACCCCTCGCACGTTATAGGATCAAGATATCTAAGGTGGAGTTGACTGTCGAGGAAGTTCCTTTATCAAAGCGTAATGTTCATTATAACTAAATAAGGAATTTCGATATAATAATGTACGTCGATTCGCGAGACTGAAATACTTTTCAGGACAAATAAGAAGCTTCTTTAATTTGAAGGCGAATAAATAAAGGCGACCACTCAGTCAATAATGAAGATAGAGGTCAATCTTACATTTAGAAAAAAATTCCTATCATATTTTTTATACATAAATGAAATTAATTAATAAAATATTGTTAAAAGAAAAGTATGCAAATTGTCATAAGAATTAAAATTTGAACATTGAATTGACCACCATTTAATTAATTAAAAACTCGCCGGTATTTTGCCCTGGTAGTTTATTTTCATCACGAAAAACCATTTCTAGCTGAACTAGCAAAATGTTTTCTCGTCGAGATTCCAAAATAAATATAAACGATTTTTCCAATATTTTAAATATTTCGATATTTTGCTTTTCAAATATCAACAGTATAAATTGAATTTTAAATTTTGAATACTAGAACCTCATCAAGTTTTTATAACTTCAAGAAAATTCACATGAAATGTGAATTTTTTTTAACTTAAAGACTCCTTACAAATGGCTAGATATAAAATTGAAGAACAAATTATTTTTTCAAAACTTATTTTATCTAATAAGTCCTTTATACAATCAACCAATTGACTTCATAATTTAATTAGTTCTACGTTGATGCGTACTCAAGATAATGCATGCAAAATTTCATCTCATTATATGAACCCATTCGAAAGTTAAGGTGAGCACAAAATTTGGTTCAGACATACGAACACATACATATTCATACGTAATCATTTATTACACATATCTATTCATTTTTCAAATATATATCTTTTTGACCCAAAAACCTTAAAAGAATCAAACTTCGTTAAAATATCGGATTTGAAAATTTATACTGTTGCAAAGTTTTCCCTATGAGAAAGCAAAAAATTAGTGAAATTAACAAAAAATATAAAGAAAAAATAAGTATAATCGTGAAAATTGATTATAATCATGAATAATTCTGATCATTATCACGAATAATTAATTATAATAAAAAGAAAAGTTGCACTTGCTGTACTGCGGGTAATTATAACAAATCAGTCTCTCGCCTCGCGAGTTAACGGCGACGGTCCCGTTAAAAGGCGGACAATGAAAACTTCGCCCGCGCATTCCGCAGTTCGCCGCTTACGTTTCGGCTAATTGCACAGCTCGCCGCCCGCGGCTTTTCGATTGAGCGTGCGGCGGAAGCTGCCGCTATACGCTTTGCGATTAATGCGCATCTGGCTAGCGATATTATCTATTGAATTAGCGCGATCGTTAATTATCCACTCGCACGCCGACCTGCCGCTGATAGTTGCGTTTTTTAGCGGAAACTGCTCTATGTGCTTTTGTCTTGCTATAAAATGATGATTTTGTTTATTTGTTTATTTATATTATTTTTTAATATGGTATTTTAAAGAATTAGATAAACAGATATATCATGTCTTTACACAAAAAAGCATTGAGACTATAACAGAAGAATATCTCAGAATAATGTCTGACATTACTCGACTGTTTCTACTTAATCTTAAAGTGCTGATTAATCGGTTAAAGTAATAATATCCATAATATAATAAAATGCCTTAAAAAAAACATTGAGGCTATAAAAGAAGAATATCTCAGAATACTGTCCGACCGTACTGGTCTGTTTCTACTTACACGTGTGAAGGGGATAAAAAAGTTTTCTTGAAAGAAATGTCTGACAATACTCGTCTGTTTCTACTTAATCATGAAGTGCTGATTAATGGGTTAAAGAAATAATAACCACAATGTAATGTAATGTCTTTAAACGAAAAACCATTGAGGCTAAAAAAAAGAATATCTCAGAATACTGTCCGACCGTGCTGGTCTGTTTCTACTTACACGCGTGAAGGGGATTAAAAAGTTTTCTTGAAAGAAATGTCTTACAATACTCGTCTGTTTCTACTTTGTATACTAATGGAATAAAAGAAATATTTTGTAAACTATGTCTTATTATATTCTCTTGTTTGTATTTTTTAATAGGTTAAATCCTCGCTATTGTATTCATAAATATTTTACTCAATGAAGTAGAAACAACCGAGCATGGAAAGACATTATTTACGGGAAATCTTTTTTTATTCTGGCAGTATAAAAGGTATAAATAGACGAATATTGTAAAGAATTACTTTAGAAGACTTTTTTCTTCTCCTTTATACACGTGTAAGTAGAAAAAGGCCAGTACCTTCAGACATTATTTTCGGAAAATCTTTTTTATAGTTTCTATGCTTTTTTGAATAAGCCACTGAATTTTTTGAATATTCCTTCTAAAAATAATTTTATTAAAGGTATAAACAAACGACTATGGAAAAATATTTGTATCCTATAATCACTTGTAAGTAGAAACAGACCAGTACTGTCAGACGTTATTTTCGGAAAATCTTTTTATAGTTTCTATGCTTTTTTTAATAAAGACAATACATTGTTCGGTTATTTCTTCTAATAATTTTATTTTGATAGTAAACAAATATCATATCCGCGAATTGGTAGATAGTATCTTCAACAGTAGATAGTGATTTCCTCGCTAAAGCTCGGGCAGCAGACTTCACCCGAGGGAATAATCGCCTATTTTACTCCCTTAGTGCATAAATAACTATGGTTATTGAAGCTCAAAAAAGCACCTACTGCCGGAGCACCGGCAAGAAGAAAAGTCGCGATTTTCGGTTGCGCGATCCAGTTCGCCGGACCTGCGTGCACGTGCTTGCATTAGCGCTGGCGTGCACGTTTCCCGTGGCGAGGGGGTGGTGGTGGTAGCGGGTGCGCAGCGGCGGCGCCTGACCCTCGCGTCGGCGAGAATCGCGGCGCGGGAATTGAATTACGTGTCCCGTGACGAAATGAGCTCTTGTTAGTCTCGAGTTTCGGCCAATCGGAATACAAATAACGCCGCGGCGGTGCCAGCCAGCCAGCCAGCGCCGGGGATATCTGGCCGGCCCCGAGGAATCAAACTTTACACGAGTTGTCAGCCCGGGCACTGTCGCGGCCGGATTAGCCCGCCGATGGTTGCTGTCCCACGCCCGCGGTGTACTGCAGCTGCGGGGCTTATCTTCGGTTTTTCGGATCAGTCGGTCGATTGACGGATTTGGTTTGATCTTTTTGTTTTTTTGTTTTGAGCCGGAGGGAGGTTAATACGCTTTAAGACGGACAGTTTTGAGTATAAATTGAAGGAATCGAGCTTTTCTTAGCGGATAAAAATACTGTTTTTTTATTGTAAATTTAAAGTTAATTAAATTAAGTTAAAATTCTTCAATTTGTAATGTGGAGTAGCTCTCGTTCGAATCAAAATATTATGCTAGACACTATTGTAAATTTTACTAGAGTTTGGTTTTCATTATACTTTCCTACATAGTAATGTAGTTTTTACTACAATTTTTTCTCAGCATAACTCAATCCTTGTCACATAAATGAAATAAGAATTTAAATTCAAATAATCAAAAAATTACAGACCTAAAAGCCCAATCACGAGGAATAACCAACTGCGTTTGTTCTTACAGAATGCCTAACGACAACACAGCGGTGTGCGGCTGCGGGGTGCTGGAGCTGCCAAAGACACGCAACGGCATGACGGCGATCTCGACGCGCAACTTCACGATCCTGATACCGAAGGGCAGCGGCGGCAAGTCGTCGAGCGGCTCGAAGGGCATCGAGGGCCGGCCGGCAGCGAAGAAGCCCTCAGAGATGGCCGGGGTGGAACAGCCGCACGGCCGCGGCCCCAACAGCCGGGCCTCCGACACCGGCAGCACCAGCTCCGTCGCTGAGCAGTCCTCCCGACACGCCAAGAGCAACCGCAAGTACAAGCGCATCAACTCATCCAGACGGGCACGCAGCGCCGAGCGCGCCGAGTCCCACTACACGTATATTGGTGAGCGACGCTTTTTTTACCTGACTGTTAGGGGGAGGATGTTTGCTTCCTTGCGATTAAGTAAATTAGACTGAAGTTTCGGTGGTAGAAGTAATAATATCCATAATATAATAGAGACTATAACAGAAGAATATCTCAGAATAATGGCTGTCTGACATTACTCGTATGTTTCTACTTATTCTTAAAGTGCTGATTAAAGGGTTAAAGAAATAATATCCGCAATATAATATAATGCCTTTAAAAAGAAGCATTGAGACTATAAAAGAAGAATATCTCAGAATAATGTCTGACATTATTCGTTTGTTTCTACTTAATCTTAAAGTTCTGATTAATGGGTTAAAAAAATAATATCGACAATATAATATAATGTCCTTAAACAAAAAAGCATTGAGACTATAAAAGAAGAATATCTCAGAATAATGGCTGACATTATTCGTCTATTACTACTTAATTTTAAAGTGCTGGTTAATGGGTTAAAGAAATAATATCTGCAGTATAATATAATCTCTTTAAGCAAAGAGCATTGAGACTACAAAAGAAGAAGATCTCAGAATAATGTCCGACCGTACTAGCCTGTTTCTACTTACACGTGTGAAGGAGATAAAAAAGTTTTCTTGAAAGCAATGTCTTACAATACTCGTCTGTTTCTACTTTGTATACTAATGGAATAAAAGAAATGTTTTGTAAACTATGTCTTATTATATTCGCTTGTTTGTATTTTTTAATGGGTTAAATCCTCGCTATTGTATTCATAAATATTTTACTCAATGAAGTAGAAACAACCGAGCATGGTAAGACATTATTTACGGGAAATCTTTTTTATTCTGGCAGTATAAAAGGTATAAATAGACGAACATTGTAAAGAATTACTTTAGAAGTCTTTTTTCTCCTATATACACTTGTAAGTAGAAAAAGACCAGTACTGTCAGACATTATTTTTGGAAAACCTTTTTTATAGTTTCTATGCTTTTTTGAATAAAGCCACTGTATTTTTTTGAATATTCCTTCTAAAAATAATTTTATAAAAGATATAAATAAACGACTATGGAAAAATATTAATTTCAGAAAAACATTTTTATAATCACTTGTAAGTAGAAACAGGCCAGCACTGTCAGACATTATTTTCGAAAAATCTTTTTATAGCTTCTATGCTTTTTTTAATAAAGACAATATATTGTTTGGTTATTTCTTCTAATAATTTTATTCTGATAGTAAACAATATCATATCCGCGAATTGTTAGATAGTATTTTCAATACTGGATAGTGATTTTTACTTCAAATATAATAATATGTTATTGTAAATGAATGATAATTTTCTTTCGTTCGTACGAGTATAAACGAATATTATATCACCTATTACAAGTAAACTTATTTTCTCAATGAAGTTTGAACAAGTCAATGACAGTAGCGGTTAATTGTCAATCAAACTCTGCAAATATTAATTAAGGCTGAAGTTACACTTAAGGCTCCTCGCGCCGGAATCACTTTGTATCAGTCTCGATTCAGCCAAGTTACATAATTATTCAAGTACCCGACACTTCATTCGCTCGAGCTACTTGCTGCCAAAGCAATTAAAGTTCCAAGAATCGATATCATCTTCAGTTCTTTAAGTTTTTGTTTCGAAGGCAAATGAGTTTGTAGAACTTGCAATTAGCCTCTGCCGCGCGATAAAAAATAATCTTTTTGATCTCGGCGTGTGAAATTAAAGAGTCGATGAAAAGAAAATGTAAGATCCAATTGACTGACGTGTAGTTTGCGAATCATTAAGAAAATGGAGTGGGAAAACAATCAGAGTAATTGCTTCTTCATTGTAATGGATAATTTAAAAGTTCAGTGCAGTGGAAGCCTTTTACAATTTAAAAGTTCAAAAGCTTTTTAAAATTTACGGTAAATTACATTTAAGTCCTTAATCCCAAAAATGGATATTATTTTTTATATAGTACATCATCAGTTTATTTATTATTACTTTAATTAAATATAAATAATAATTATTAAAGGTTCTATTAGAAATCGTCCATTTGCTATAATCATAAACTGTCCAGACGCTATTCGAAGAAGAAAAGTGGTCTGTTTTTGACCAGTAACCAGCCAAAAAGTGGTTTTACATAACCTAATAATCGATTACTTCTACCAGGGAGATTGAAAATTGATAATTAATCATTAATTAATAATATCTACGAATTTTCTTAAAAAATAACTACATATAAAGCAAAGAGAACGAAAAAATTGACCACAAAAAACTAGCAGTAGCATCCGATTAACAGATGCTGGTAGTAATCGTTGATACTAATAACAATTAAAACTGATAGTCTGCCGTAATCTGAAATTGCTTGAGACGTGATCCTTTGTCCGTGCAGATTCGGGCTCGAGCATCGTGGGCTCGGGCATAAGGGAGAACGCGATCGCGGAGGCGCTGTACTGCACCATCGACGACGATGTCCCGACGTCTCAGCAGCAGCAGCAGCAGGGCACGACCGCCAATCCGAGCCAGCCGGCGAACAGCTCGGCCCCCACGCAAAACAATCGACCGCAGCAGCCCGTCTACGCCGTGCCCTCGATGACCTCGCCCCCGCCCACCTACGACGTGGCGATCGCCAAGTCCTGGCAGGTGAGTCCAAAGTCCCTGCCCCTTTCTGCGCAGCCGGGCTGTTTCATTGATGGTTATATACTGCGAGTGGATTCGCCCGGATGACCCGTTTGGAGAGGGAGGGAAGTCAAAGGGATTAAGACACCTGATCAGGGTGATTGCGGTTCGAAGGGATACTAGGTGGGTTATTATTGAAATGGGATTGGGATAAGTAATTGATATTTTTTTAATTTTCGGATATATCTAAATATTTGAAATTTTAAATGTACAGATAAATATTCCGAATTAGTAAAATCAATCTTATTTATTAAAAAATTTCTATAGTCTTCTTGTCATTAACGAAACAAGAAAACGTTTAACAATGTTGTCAAATTTTTTATATTAAATCAACGGAGGAACTTTGAAACTAATTTAAAATGTTTTACTTAATGAAAAAATTTGTAACTGTCTTGATTTGGTTGAGCGTAAGATTAAAATTTGATAGAGATCTTCTTCTTCTTCTTTATCTTCTTCTTCTTCTTCTTCTTCTTCTTCTTCTTCTTCTTCTTGTATTTACTGGCTGTTAACCACTTTTTGAGCTTTCATATCTTTATACAAAAAGTCCTAAATTTTAAGCTTGATAATATAATGTGTAAGACGATGTTAAACTGCTTATTTAAGCATCTTCTGAAGAAATTAATTTTGAAGTTTCTTCAGAATTAAGAATCAGTTTCTTAGAAAAATATTTCAATTAAAAGCTTTTATTTAGAACGTAAAAAATCAATTACATTGAGTGATACCTATTGAATTACAGAAGTCATAAGATTTTATTACCAAAGTTTTATCACTTATCGTGTACGTGAAAAATATTACGTTGGATTTAGTTCGTAATACGTAAAAAAGTAAAATTTATAGTCTCATTAATAATATACTCTATTAAAAGTTCACTCAACATTTCTTTTCGTAAACTCTGGTTTCTACAGCACATCCCTGTCCGAGAAGATCGGATAAACCGGGATCTAAGTAGTGTTTACTGTTGCGAGGATTACGGGCTGATTGATAATCTCCGCCTTTTTTTATTTTACTTTCTGGAAGTGACTTTTCTGCGGCCGCCTCCACGATAATGGAGATTTCTTCTTGAATCAGGGACTTACCCGGGAAAAGGTACAAGCCGCTCGACCTCTGCCAAAATCCTCAAGACAAATAGTTACTGCCCGGTACGCGCGCGGCTGTCGGTGGCAAAATCTAAGCAGTGTTTATTGTTCGGGTTGAATCATGATTTGTTGCCACGATAAATAACTTTTAAATGCCTCATCGGCCGGTGGAGATAAAAGGCGGCCGAGCAAAATAAATTTTTCCAGTGGAAAGCGCGCCGGGATGAGCTACTTGTTGAATATAAATGTCGCGATAAATCACCCATTATTCAAATTATGGACGGCAGCATTTTTCGAATATGCGAGGGGGGGGGGGAGGTGATGAACGACCTGCGCCGCCGGGGCTGCAATTCTTCGTTAACCTTGTTTTTCGACCTTTTGCTACTCTAAAATGGAAATCAAAATATCCTGGATATGTTTTTGTTAGTTCAAACTAGGGATGGGCGATTCTCCTCGATTCTTTTAGAAATGTCTGATTCTTCTTTCAGAAATCCATTACTTTGTCAGTTCTTGTACGAAATGATTTCCTTCAATTAGATTCCTTTTTATGTAAGCATCGAAAAAGAATCGACGAGATTGTACTGTACGATTTTTTTTAATTTTACATCTCAACTTTTAAGTTTACATCTCGACTTCTTCTTTTACTTCTTCTACTTCTTCTTTTACATTTTCTTGTTCTTCTTTTCCTTCTTTCTTCCTTTGTTTTTATGAGCAGTGCCAGCAAAGCGTTTAATGATACTCTCAGCTCCTGCAGAGCGATCGAAGGGTTTGGCCAAACGCTCGGTTCCTGCAGACCGAACGAAGCGTTTGGCTAAACGCTCGGTTCCTGCTGAGCCAGCGAAGCGTTTGGCCAAACGCTCGGTTCCTGCAAAGACAACGAAGCATCTTTTACTTCTTTTTCTTCTTCTATTCTTTTACTTCTTCTTTTTCTTCTTCTATTCTTGTACTTCTTCTATTTTTTTACTTCTTCTTTTTCTTCTTCTATTCTTTTACTTCTTGTTTTTCTTCTTGTATTCTTTTACTTCTTGTTTTTCTTCTTCTTGTTTAAATGGTTATGAGATGTAAATATTATATTCTGGTACGAAAATATCAAATATAAATTGGTATGATCGGGATTCGATTGTAAAATTGTTTTTGAAAAGGCCAATTTCCAAGTATTGAAATTTTGATAGCATCAATTCTGATGACTCGAATATTTTTTGGAATAATCGTCCATCCTTAGTTCAAACTCGACTTTCGCGGGGGGAAGCTTATTAGATATTCATTCGCCGCTCTACCGCTTCAATTAACGAATTTGGCTTTGTTTTTCTTGACGAACACTAATTCCGCGTAAGCAACCAAGTTTCAGCACACACAGGCTCGCACAACAGCCGGGGCGCGAGGCTAAAAACAAACATTTGCATCCTTGCAGCGCGGAATCGAGCACGTGACGCTATATTGCCGATCACGACGATAAACAAAACTTCGCCGGGTGTGCGCGGAGTGACGCACGTCGAAATTTCGTGGCCTTGCGAGCAGAACAAATTGTTAACGATTACCGCGGATGGACTTGTGACGTCGCCAGCTGAAAGTGAGACGTCTTTTTCACTTAACAGCGGGGAAAAAGTTTTAATGATTTGCGATCAATATTTCATTGTTAATCCGTGAATGATGAATCAGATATAAAAATTGATTGCATTTTTTCCTATATTTTTCCAGTATATAAAAGATAAATCCGCGGAACTTTTTTGTTAGTACACCGGCTTACATTAGCGTAGTTCTTGCATAGACTGTGGTTAAAGGAATAAATCTCTTCCCAACGGCTTTATTGTAACAAACTTCAGTTATGTTTTATTCTCGAAAGGTTTCCTGTAATTTTATACTTACTTTCTAGTTATATTACAATATTAATGGCATAAGGAAATGTGTGGGTACATGAAGATCATATTTTTCAAATTTTGTGTTCAAACTTTCTTGTAATAAATATTCGGAGCTCAAGGAGTTGAACATTTGATACGCTAATGTCTTTTTGATGTATTTTTGACGCTCGCATTTTCATGTAATAATCTATATTGGTTCCTGTTAAATCAAAAAGAACTTAAGAAATATTAGAATTTGGTGCAGGGAAAAAGAATTTAAAGAAAAACTTGACCTCCTTACCCGACAGGGAACATTTTAAAATGCACAGAATCGATTTTCCCTTTGCTAAGTTCACTGAAGTAGAAACAGACAAATCCTGTCAGAAAATTCATATTCAATTAATTTTTTTCATACTTACCCTTTCAAGTGATTTTAAATTCTTATTTTGCCCTCAATGTAATAGCGAATAATTTATGTGTGTTCTAAAGTACTTGATTTTATATTACACCATTATTTTCGGAACATAACTCTGGTAGAAATTTCAAATAGTTTATGAGTACAAAATGACCAGTGTTAATAGTTAGTAGTTTTACTGGCCATATTTCGATCATAAATGTAACAATTTTTGGAATATTTATTTAACATTTTTAGCAACTAAGAACTAGACATTTACTGCTCATAAAATGACATGAACTTAAAAGTGTTACTACTTTACTTGATTATTCCCTAGCTGCTCGAAAACATTTAATTTATTTCCTATCTACAATCGTACCACATGACTAAACTTTTAATGGACCACAAACTCCACATTATTGCTGGTCATACTCTAAGTTGTTGGTCATTAAATGACGTCATTTCTACAAGGGCAATTTTTTAAACAATTTTAAACAATCGATTAAGCAGATTCTGAAATCTAGCTGGCAACTTACACACAAACACATTTTTCTAAAACATCAGAATTTAATCCAAAAGCCTCAGAATTTTCCAAAAAACTCCAAACACATTTCTAACATATTTTTAAAGAAACCTTTTTATTACAATTAAAAACTTCCTCTATGAGGAAGCAAAAAATTCAACAGTTTTAATCTAACTAAAATAACCATTTCACTTGTCCGAATAACTTTGTCTAAAAGAAAAATATCGTCCCGTACCTAACTCAAGGCGACAGTATTTCTTCGTCGCAACAAATTTCCCGCAGGTGTCGGGCTCCTCGAGCTCATCCGCTGTAAACAGCCGTTAACGAGCCCCGAAACACGAGTCCGCCCGAGTGGCGCTGGCCTATGACAATCCGAACTGGGCAGGGCGCGCGTAGTTTGCCGGCGCCGAGTCGAACATAAATTCCCCGGAGCCCCGACGCCCATCCTAATTCGCGTTCGGAACGTGTTATCCCCCCTACCCCTCCCCCACGCCTGCGCCACTCCTTCGGGCTGCCCACGCGGTCCAGCCGCTTCGATTTCGCCAAATTTTCGAATTTCCGTGATTTATGAACGGACGCTTTCGGGCAACCGCCGCCGTCGTTCTCCTCGTGGATAATCATTCTCCTGCTGTTTCTTAAATTGGATTGATTTTCACGAAAGTTCGCTGCATTAAATTATGATGGATTCGCAAGATGACCGAATTTTTATTATGTAAACGATGAATCGCTTGTTTTTGTCGTTTCCAACTGAGATTATTTTTCTGCTTGTTTATATCAAGAGAAAGAGACTTGCCTTATGTAATTTAAGATTATTTCCTTTTAAAAGAGATGAGAAGAAAAAATGCTTTTAACTATTTCTTTCCTTGAAATTCTATCAATAACGTTTTAATAATACAAAGAAGATAGATGTTTAGAAAATTCGAAAAGCATTAAGATGACCTTCAGGTTTAAATATAGATCCATAAAAATCCTTCAAATGATCAGGGTTTTCGTGACGTGTATTATAATTTTGAGATCAAGAATAAAAACAATAGTTTCGGACACACACACACGCGCGCACACACATACACACAGCTACAGACATTTCCTAAAAATAGCATAAATCAACTCAAATATGTTCAAAACAAACTTCCATTGGGTTATTTCAAAACTTCTTTTCATCACGATGCAACACTTGCTCTTCGAGGAAGCAATAAAGATAAATAAATTAAAAATCAATACTTTAAGCAAAATCTTTTTTAATACACGTAATAATTTACGAGCTCGCGTAAAACGTGCGGTCCTCGCACGTAACGTTCGGTCCCCGCACGTGACGTTCGGTCCCCGCACGCAACGTTCGGTCCCCGCACGTAACGCTCGATCCCCGCACGTAACGTTCGATCCCCGCACATAACGTTCGGTTCCCGCAAATAACGTTCGGTCCCCGCACATAATGCTCGGTCCCCGCACATAACGTTCGGTCCCCGCAGATAACTTTCTGTCTCCGCACATAACGTTCTGTCCCTGCACATAGCGTTCGACCCCGCACATAACGTACGGTCCCAGCACATAACGTTCGGTCGCCGCACATAACGCTCGGTCGCCCCACATAACGTTCGGTCCCCCCATATAACGTTCTGTCTCCGCACATAACGTTCGGTCCTCGCACATAACGTTCGGTGCCCGCACATAATTTCAAAACCGCAATATAGATTTCAAAGCTTGCTGTAATGCCATGCTAAATTAAAATATTAAACTCGGACAAAGAAGAAGGAAATTTTTATTAAATTTCTGTTAAGTAATCAATACTGTGCAAATAACTAAAGTTTTAATAAACCAAACATTATCCTTTTTGACTTTCATATCTTTTTTATAAAATTCTTTTTGATACAGTAAAAGCAAAAAAGAAACTTCAGTCAGTATAAAAAAATCATCTCCAAAATTCAAAATCTCCTGCGATCTCCATGCAACAACCAGTGACAGATACACTGCGAAGAAAGCCACGCGCGCGGGGGCATCGTATGCATCGCGGATTCGCGAGCTATCGCGCGCGAGCATAACGGCAGCCGTCAGATTCGTCGCGAGCACGTGCCACGACAAAGCGGCTGGAAGTCGGAGACGACGGAAAGTCGGGCGAGGCTCGTCGTCCCCGCGACGACAGAAATATGGAGGCGGATGAGTTATGCGCCTGCATTTTATTCGGTGCGTCGGGGGAGCGCGACTCTGAAAAATAGAGCCGCGTCGCGAGTATCCTCTTACCCGTCGTCTCTCTCTCTCTCGACTTCCCGACCGTTTTACAGCCGACGGCTGCGACAGTGCCAATAGCACGTTCGTTCGCTCGAGCGGGTAAACGGGGGGGCGAAAACTTTTTCCATTTTCAGAGGTCACCCATGGAAGATTCCGAGACGATACGAGGGGAGTAGGCAGTTTACGGTGGCGCCACAGTAGGTACTATATATACTTCGATGCCGGGGTATAAGCTGAGATTAGGGATGGGGAGTCCTTAGTTTGCCGGGGCGAAAGGTCGAGGTTTAACGGCCAAGGTCGTGGATAATGTTTAATCTTTTCCAGTAATCTAGAGTCGCTGGACCCAACTATCCGTCAGCTGCGAGATACAATCAGCCGGTTTACTGCTTTGCCTTCTCGGCCCTTCTCACTCTAACAAACAATGAATTTAGAGGCAGATTTACGCGGCTAAGCGGATTTATACATGTTAGTTATTGCTCCCGCTGCTCGTGCCATCTAATATCTCCTAAAAATTCGGAGTGCCTACAATCGCATACATTACTTCCTTTTACTGACTGAGCATAAAAAGTTCTTACGTCAATTTATGAATAATGCATTTAACAGTAAAGTATTTTACTGTTATTTATTAAATATATGTTTACCGTTCTTTTATGTTTACGATATTTTCTTATTCGGAAGGTAAAATTCATGAATGAATGACGAAGCCTACGCCTACTTCGGTTAATGTGTCAACAGTCACGGTTGTCTGATCACACCCGCAATATTCTACTTGTATAGTCTTGCAGACGCCCACTCACGGAGTATCAAATCGAATGTAAATACATGAAAATCTGAAACCTACGTTATCTTCGATTTACCTCGAAGAAGCGAAAAGCCAAGTGGAAGAAACGCAAAGATTAAATCCCGCGAGAGATCGGATCACATGTGCTACCAGTAACGCAGGAGGGATAGAAAAATATGAATATGAATATATATTTTTTTACTCATAGTCCTAGGCGACGAAGAAAGAGTAAGAGAGAGAGCGCGAATGAGGTACAAAATTGGAGATAGAGAGGGAGAGAGAGAGAGAGAGAGAGAGAGAGTAGGAACGAGAGTGATAAAGAGAGAGAGTAAGAGAAAGTGACGGAGTGAGTGAGAGTGAGAGATTGGAAAGTGTGGAAGAGAATAAGCGAGTGTGTGTGTGTGTGTGTGCGTGTCTGCGTGTGTGTATGTATAAGAGGCAGAGAGAGAGAGAGAGAGAGAGAGAGAGAGAGAGAGAGAGAAAGAGAATGAGAGAGAGTGTGAGAGAGAGTGAAAGCGAGAGAGAGAGAGAGAGAGAGTAAGAGAGAGAGAGAGGACATGGGCACATTTTTCCACGAACTCAAGCAGAGCGGACGTGTTAAGGGGATGCGCGCGGGTGGAATATAAAACGTCCGGGAATAAAGGCGTTTCAATTCACTTAGCGCGTCGCCGAGTCGAGAGGCCGACGGCGGCGCCGCGACCGCGTCTCGCCTGCAAGCGTGTGCACAGGGCCTCCGTGTACACGGCGCCGTACCCGTGGGTGGCTGCCGGGAATCCCCCGGGGAGGGGAGGGGGTGCAGCCTCGCCGGCAACTTAGCCCTGTACTTCGCTCGCTTTCCCGGAAATTTACATCTGACACGCACCACCGCGCTCGCGCGCACACACGCTCGCGATACACCGACGGCGTCTCACCGGGCCGCGTTTCCGAGCGCCTCGTGTAAGCGCCCGTTATCTGCGTACGTAAGGATACTGCGAGCGGCCGGTGCGCTCCTCAATAAAATTATTTCGCTTATGTAGCTCCACGCAGATAGGCGAGGGTACACGTGTACTTACTAGCACGTGTTCCGGAGTTTGTACTTATTTGTATAAGGGTGCGTGCATGTACGCGTGTGTGTGTTGGGAGATATGCGCATTTCAGAATCGTACGAGCAAGCGAGCGATCTTTTACCTAACGTGAGAACTGAATTTCCATCTACATGTACCTCGTGAACATTCCTTCGAAAGGGAGGGGAATGGGGGAGAAGGCGTTCATTTTACCGTGGGATAACATGGCTTTTGATATGTCGATCTTAATTACTCTTGCAATCTCCTTAACTCCTTGTATTTCTTTTTTTTTGTGACCCTGTATCTCGTGTAGTGTGTAGTTCAATCCCAGGCATCATCCCCCTGCATTGCAGACGAAATTAGTGAAAGAATTTTTTCACTTCACGTTCTTCAGCATGAACTAGGCATTCGAAGATCGTGTGTACAGCATTTCGTCCTATACTCAGCACCGCAGTCTTGACGTTGTGTGAATGGCTGATTTCTTCTGTTACAACTGAGTGTTTCAAAGCCTTGCTCTATCCTTCAGCTGTTTTACTGTAGCGACAATGCAGTTGCGTGTGTGAGTGTGTATATGCTGTTGCTGATGTGTGTGTATGTGTGTGTGTGTGTGTGTGTGTGTGTGTGTGTGTGTGTGTATGTGTGTGTGTGTGTGTTTGCGTGTGTTCGTATGTGTGTTCGTACGTGTGCGCGTGGATGTGTAGATGTGTGTGAGTGCATGGGTGAAGAAAGATACGAAGGCGTAAATGTTGGTTGTTTAATATGAAAGAAACGTCACGTACAGTGCAGATGCTAACCTTACGCGAAGCGATTGCAATTTCTAATCTGCTGTCATATAAACACTTGCATTCTGCCCGAGGTCAGTATCGAGATTAAGAAATCGCGAGAACATTCGTTGTACCATGCACATATCTTTGAAACCCCTTTCATTCTCTTAGCCTTCATCCGCAGAAAGGAAAAAATATACGAATGAACACGTTGACTATTTCGCAAGGCTTATTGTTTTAATACTAAGGGCAGCAGGCTGAACCTCCGTTAGATTTTGTCGGAGCAAGGTAAACGCGCAGGCTAGTCCACAGTTGTTAGTTAACAAACGTGAATTTCCCGCGGCGTGTGCAGGTACTAGCACCGCAGGATATAACGCTACCCCGGAAGATTACCTAATCGCATCCGAATACAAGTTTAATCAGGCCGCATCCACACTAATAGCTTGCAAGCTCTCCTGCCGAATCGTAACTCGATCCCCAGCTATATCCCCGCCTGTACGCACTAGTCTGAGAGCTAAGCCGTGTATCGGTGCTTTAACGTGTCTTGTTTCTTTTCTTTATTCTCCGCGCAGCAATTAGCCGAGATGCCGGGTTTTTGCTCGCGCCGAAATTACACGGCGAAGTTTCCGAAGTGCTGAGTCGAGTCTCGCTGCGAAGTTCGCCGTGACGGCTTGTGCGTTATGCCTCCGACGTGGCAACTTGCGCGTGCGTGACTTGTAAATTCAGTTTTAAGTGCGGCTTTTGCTTCCTCGGTGTTACTAAGTTTCTTGAATCAACAGCACTTAACACGGAATTCGTTAAAGGGATCTAAATTTTATTAAAATTTTTGAAAACGAATACGAATAATATGCTTATTTGGTGTATTCAAAATGAATCATTTATTTATTCGATGATCAAATTTCAAAAATTATTGCCTATACTTTTTACACAAGATTTTTTTTACTATAGTTTAATAATAATTTCTGATACATTCACCGTTAATAGATGTGTTTCAATCTTGGCCCGGATGAAAATAGAAATGTTGAAATAAACGTTGAATCAACGTTGAACGTTGAAAATTAACGTTGACGTTGATAAAACATTTATTTGGCTTGATATTCAATGTTTATTTCAATGTTTCGTTGATTTTCAATGTTTGTTTCAAGATTTCGTTGTATACGTTGATTTTACACGTTGATTTTCAATGTTGATTTCAACATTTCTTAAACATAAACGTTGAAAATCAACGTGTAAAATCAACGTTTACAACGAAATGTTTAAATCAAAATTGAAAATGAACGTTGAAAATAAAATTTTACAACAAAATGTTGAAACAAACATTGAAAATCAACAAAACATTGAAATAAACATTGAAAATCAAGCCAAATCAAGGTTTTATCAACGTCAACGTTGATTTTCAACGTCCCTGGCGGGAATCAAAAAATGTACTAAACCTTAAAATAAATGAACGATAATTTGTAAATAATAATAAAAAATAAAAACAAATAATAACAGTTTATAATGTCCAGATTTGAGACTCCTAATAATATTTACCATACATTATTAAAAGTTACTATCTGTTACTAATTGTTGTTATTAGTTATTATTTTTTTTATTTTTTCCTTGTAAAATT
The DNA here is from genome assembly GCA_900480045.1 of Eurytoma adleriae. Lineage (NCBI taxonomy): Eukaryota > Metazoa > Arthropoda > Insecta > Hymenoptera > Eurytomidae > Eurytoma > Eurytoma adleriae. The sequence goes on from UXGC01001147.1 coordinate 32,811, forward strand.
TAT
>UXGC01001148.1:0-32804 GCA_900480045.1 Eurytoma adleriae
TATTTACTTGAATAAATTAAATGTTACTTGAATCAAGTAAGATTTCTTTAGTAACAATAAGCTTTTTTCTCAGTGTATTTTACGTCTTTTAACGAGATTTTAAATAGATAAATTTCTTTTGATAAGTAAATAAACTATAGTGGATGTTCATCTCGTTGAATGTCTGACTAATATAGTCTTGCGCCAATTAGCGCCTTACTTCGCCGCTGCCTTACTCCTCAACACTTGCAATTGTTTGCATCGTCTTCATAATTGATCTAAATGCACCTAGCCTTCTTCGAGGCCCAATTTCGCTCGTCTCATTTTGAAATCAAGTTCGTTCCCTTGGGCTTAATTTATCTGCGTCCTTCTGCTGTCTAAAATTTCTAAGTTATTTATAAATAAGAGAGTGCGTTTAAGCACTGCTGAGAATTCCCTTGAGATAGATGCAAAACAAAGGCCGCCAGTTAAAACTCATTACACTTAATATCAGTCAAGTATCGCCTTGACTGCTAAGCGATGGTTACTATGTATACTAGAGTAGCGAATTTCCGCCAGAAGCACTGAACGCCAATTATTATATAAATATCTGGAAACTCGCATTAGCTGCGGTTGGATTATTGTCGGTGTCGTTTAAAAATAGTTATCATTTGTGTCTGGGTAATTAAAAGGGGATCCCGTCGACTATTCCGCATTTTTTCCCGTGAATCAATTTTTCACCCTACTTTTTCGTGCGAATCAATTAAAATTTAAGAGAAACCACTATCTTTGCCTTGAATTTCCTTTAAAATGAGTAGGAAATTCGGTCAAGAATGTAATATCCATATTAAGGTTTGATAAAAGAAAAATCCGAGGAAAAAAAAATGAAACCGCTGTTACCGCCTTCATTTAATTAAAGCTGGTAAAAGTAATTTTCGATTCATTCCTGAGTGAAGCTCCTTTTAATTTTATCTAAGGTAGATGTGCTGCTCCTGCCCGTACGTGTAGATGAATATATAAGTGTCTAAGAGTAACCAGTGTTTAATTAAAATTTCGTTGAGTATTGAACTGCAGATAAAACTTTAAGAATTAATAGTCGTGTTTTATTGAACAAGTGCTTTCAATAAAATTTTGTTTCTAACTGCTATTTAATCGTAATTATTGATCTTGTTAAATGTTTAATGAAGCCAATACGAATGCATATCACAAGCATATCACTATTATAACGATTGGACTAAAAATTAGTCTAAAATACAGAGCAGAACTGAAATAGAAATTTTAATGCAAATAATTTACAAGCGAGATATCCGCGAGACGTGCCCGCATTTAAGTGAGTTTCCATTACTTTCCCTATTTCTGTTTCTTCATCTTCGCTTAAGAGGAGCTTTTCGAGCTCGAGGGGGAGAAAAAAAAAGAGAGAAGAGGTAGATCGAAGCGAAGCTAGCTCGTGGCGGACAAGCGCTACTTCCGCTGAACGTAGCTTTTTCCGCGAGCGAGAACTAGCAAATCCGGTCACGAAGGGTCATTAACCCCGGGGAGCGATCCTTCTTTAGGGTCATGACTTCTGCCTCCCGTCGCTCGCGCCGATGTCAAAGGATTAAGGTCACCGAATACCAATAAACCGGCGGAAGGCGAACTCTCTTAGCGATAGTGGGTGTACACTCCGGCTGCGCGATCATCGGCGTCTTTTTTTTCTCCCTCTCGCTTTTTCTTCCGCGACGCAGTCAATTCAATTCGATATAAGTGCAGCGGCCCAGTGGCAACTCGATATTTTCAGCAGTGTCCTTAAACGAGCAGAGATTTCTCTCCTCCTTTCTTTTTATCCCGAGGAAATTTGCCTCGCGCTCTACATAATTCCGCGGAAAATAACGCAACGAGGCGCGTGATCTATGAGTTCCGAGGGGGTGGCGGAATTCTGCCGGGGACCCGCCGAAAATCTATTTGACTCGCAGTTGTCTCGACGTCCGAAAGAGTAGAGAGAATCCCATTTTCATCGGGGCGCAGCACTGCTCCACGGGCGCCTCGCGGAATTAATATCGCCTGACGGCCGGGCAATTCGACGCCCCTGTCTTTCGCCGCGCGCGGCTGTTTACTTCTTATTTCGCCGGGCGAGAGTCCAATTGAATTTTCGCCGTCGAAATAAAACTGTAAATGTTTGAAAGTTCCCGGTATTACGGGCTCGAACTTTCCCGTCCATTATTCTCGAAGACGCAACGAAATATATAGCAATAATTGAAATTTCGTACGAAACGAGCCCTCGCCTCCCCCGCGCAATAATCTCCGACGGTGAAACAAGTTAATTCGATTAGCGAGCCTGACGAGTCTTTCGGGAAATCCGAGGCATCTCGTCGGCGAGGAAGACGTACGTGTATCGGCGAAGAAAGATAACGCCAGGTATAGGGAGGGGAGAAGCCCGTAAGAAGAAAAGCGCTAAAAGTGCACGCTTAAAGTAGGGACCCCAAATAACGACGGGGAGGAGGGGGGGTTTTGCGCGGCTCTTACCTGATAATCCTCTCGTTTATATTACTTTACCGGTCTTCCTCCATCCAGCCGGCGGCCTCGGGCCCGCGCTTCTTTCTCTTCTTCTTCTTTCGAGAGACTTTCACGCATTTTCTTCCGAAAATGGCACCGTAATGCGAGACACTTTGTGCTCTCTTATCGCGCCCCCTTTTTAAATTTCCAGGAGTTAACGGTGGACGTACGCCTGCCCATGCCGCCGCCGCCTGTCTTCGTGCAGGGATTGCATGAAAAAGAGCTAAGAGATAATCGCCTCGTTACCTTAAGTCACAAGCTTAAAGCATCTTAAGGGGGAAAACGTGGAAGTTAGCTTTTACGGTCCGAGTAATGTCACTTATATAGCCCTCGGGATTCTGTTTTTTTATTTATCCATTTTACGCGATTTTTATCCGCCACCGCAACTTGATTGCATTCAAATTTGTGTCGCGAAATTTTATTTTTGCCTCCCGAAGTTTGAACGCAAATCAGCCGATGCAGTGGGAGACTGTTCGGTAGCTATATATAAGTAGACGGTTTAATTTTCACTTCACAAAGAAATAATTGAGCTTATTGAAGTTCCCATCAACTATCGGAGTAACTTTCCTAGTGGAAATTACTGCGCCAAATGAAACTCATCAGAAACAAGCTAGATTCTAACTAAGATGATTTCACGTAAGCTTAGAAATGGCTAAATTTCACCGAGATTTACTGAAGTAAAATAATTAGAACGGATTCTAACAAAAAAAAATGCATGAGAATTGTTAGCTAAGAGTTAAATCCTATTATCTCGTACCGTCAACCATAAAACGCTAAGTTGAGAATTGGCTATAGAGGAGAGCCAGAACCGTGAATCACGAAATTCGCTGAAATTTGTAAAAGGAGCTTTCGTACATATGAAAATAAATGAATGAAGCCAAACTTTGATGTTTCATCGCTCAATAATTAAAATGATTTAGCCAGAAAACAGTGTATTTTCAATCAATATGTTTGATAATAACTCTGTTTTAAATTTCCCTAATTTATCTCATGACAGGGCCAACTCGTACGAAGGAATAAAAAGAAAATTGGAAAATTAAATTGTTATGTTAAGTAAATAATATAAAATTTTCTCTACAACTATCGATAATCAAAAATGAAGATCGTTCGTGAGTATCTTATCTTTATTTAAATTATAAATTTGACAAGAATTGATTATTTCTTAACGTAGCAAGACTGTTAGTTTTTCTCTTCAACTCCATAGATAATCCGACAGAGACATATTTTTATTACTAACATACTTATTGCTAAAAATAATGACAAACGTACTTTGCATCTTGAAAGCTGTGTGCATATAGCATCTTTCATAATTTTCACATGAAACAAAGTACATTCCATTGTTTCCACAAAATCCGTAATCTGAACTTCTAAACCTCTTCCAGCAGGTGAATCCAACCTACAAGCACCCAATGTCAATAACGCATGAGTGATGAAACTCCACCCCGCGAAAATCAATCTTACAAAACAAATGAATAAGACATAAAATCCCCGAAGCGAGCAAAAACAATAACTTCGCGCATCGAGGATGTATAAACGTGCACAATGCAGAGCGCGAAGAAGAGCGAAGCCTTTAAGCCATCCAGCTGAAAGTTGCCAGAAGCGTATCTTTTTTCCCCCTCCCATTCATCAATCCACTCTCGTGTATGCGTGAATGATCGCGCGCCGCCGGATGGGAGATTAAGAAGGCTCGCAGGTTGGATTTAAATCCGGAGGGGCTCCCGCTAATAGATAGACGCACGCGCGCTAAATTACGCGCCGGGGCGAGGCGCAAGAAGCTGCCGGCGGATGCTGCAGTCGCTTTGATCAGGTTCGACCTCGTTCATCCGATTTATCTGGCGCCCGCTTTAAAGAACTCTCTTTCTCTCGCGAGATCCGCGGCTTCTTTTTCCTTACCGTTTCCCAACTCCTCCGTCCCTCCGCCGCCTGCCCCCCACCCCAACCCCGCGCACCCGACCTTTATCCTCGACTCTCGCTACTCAGCTTCTCTTTCATTCTGTCTGTGTCTGGGAACTTCGATAATCAGGAAACCTCTATTAAAAGTCTGCGAGAATGCTGCTTTGCTGGATTTATTTTTAAATCGCTTTCTATAAAGTTTATACGTTGTGCTGGTCTTTTTTTTTTCCTCCGTTTTTTAGAGGTTTTTAAGTGTGACCTCTAGAATAAGATATTCGGGGTTCTTTCTTGATGCAGAGAGAATATTTTATTGGACGCTTCGTTGAAACAGTTTTCTTTTCAAAATCTAAGACGAATTTTTAGCTTGAACTGGGTTTCAAGCTTTTCTGTTTGTTTAAAAATTAATAATAAAAATTCGTTAAATTTCAAATTTAATTTTCAGCTGTCTACAAATCTACGTACGTATTTGTTGGTATCTGTCGAAACAGTTAAGTATTTGTTAAACGATTGTGAATGACATTTTGTTGATTCAAATATAGGTAGCATTTCTAAATACATAATTATTTTCTTGAAACATAATTAAAAAGCCTGCTCTATATTTCATGTGGTAAAATCGCGTTTGTAAGATAATCTTTATGAACTTGATATTTCGAAAAAATCAACGAAAAGAAGCTTGAAATCTTTTTTCTGAAAAAAGATTATCTCAACGTTTACTTTGAATGGTAACACCTATAATTACACCCTCGAACTTTGTCTTCGTATATGCATGCAGAGCTCATGCAACAAAGAATTTCTTTTTTTTTTAATAAGCCGAAAATTAGGATAACTCTGAATGGGCCGTAGAGTTACTTACAGACAGAAAATTCATACGCGGCTGGCTGTAAAAACTCAAAGTGCAGCGGGCAAAAAGAGCCGTAGCAGCTCATTAAAATTAATTTGAAAATAATAGAAGCAAAGTTTTACGCCTTAATTAATTAGTGACCTCGTCTGACGTGTAGCGAATTCTTTTTTACCCCTCGCCTTATGCACCTAGCAGCACATAAGCCAGGACTTGTATAGTGCTCTTCTGTGTACGCGGTCATGTTGTTCGTTATATACCCTCTGCTTGTAAGTTCGGTAATGGGGTTTCGACAGTACGTGCTATTCTGCAACTGTAACAACGATGACCAGCCGGTCCGCGCACCCTGATGAAATTTAATCAAGTTTCTTGTTCCGCCAGTTACTCGATTATTATTAATTACCTTGATTATATTTTGCAGGCGCGTATCATTTTCAGTTGCTTTAACGAAATGTTACCGTTAACCCAGCTATTCCGAATGTATCAAATTTGCTACTTCATTTCGTGTATCCTACATTTATTTTATACAGCTAAAGGAAGTATTGAACTTGCAAGTTAAAGGTACCTTTAAGTTCTTGTGCAAAATTACTTCTTTCGCAAAAGGAGTGCTATAGAAAATACTTAGTTATTGAAAAATTTCGGGTTACCCTACATTTATTTAATATAGCTAAAGGAAGTATTGAACTTGCTAGTTAAAGGTACCTTTAATTTTTTGTACAAAATTACTTCGTTCGAAAAAGGAGTGCTATAGGAAATACTTAGTTACTGAAAAATTGATGGCATAATCACTTTTTTTTAGCACAGATTATACACTAACGGACGTAAATATTTTTTACTGTAGATTTGAATCAATGTACTGGTTCTGATATTTGGATTTCGTAAATAAATAACAGTCTATCACAAAATTGAAAATAAAACCATTAATTTCGGATAAAATTTTTAGCGAGTGTAACATCATTTCTGATCTCTCCACGTTTCCTAATTCCCAGTAACTTTTCCTGCGTAAAACAGTCCGAATATCTGACGGATTGAAATTATTTCTCCACGGGTCAATATTTCATCCGGCTCTTACCTTCACTTATTCAATTACATTCGGCAGTCGAGGAACTAATGGAAAAAATAAATCTACCCCCGGTTAAACGAAATTTACGCTACGTTCGCTCAGCGACTACTTTAGCCGGTTAAAAGGTTGCTAAAAGTTTCAACAACGGGAGGCCCGCTAAATGCTTGTAAAACAAAGTTGAACACTGTTTATCCCCGGCGCGGAGTACATTTTTCCATCTGTTCCCCAGTCGATCGCACCGGCCCCTCCTACCCATCGCGCGGGTCTGATCTATTAATCGCAACATCTAATTATCGCGGCCAGTCGGTCTAACGGCCAAAGGAGGAGGTCCGAGAGCATGTTTGCGGCTGACCTGGCAACTTCATCGCGCTTGATGAACGAGGAGTCCAGGTGCGCGCCTAATCCAGTCACTCTGTTCTCGCTCGGCGACGGGAGGGGAGGGGCAGTCGCCCCGAATAAATGTATACCGCCGGCTTCCTTAACCTGTTGGCGCGCGGGACGATTGATAAATTTCGTTGATAAAGTCGCGCGCCAGTCCACCCCCGCGAACCTCCCCGGCTTCGAGTAATTGACCCGCCACGGCGCACGCCCCGGCGCTTTTTCACGGTGCATTAGGGCTACCCGTATAATGAGTTTCTGCGTAAATAATTCGCCTTATCAGTTAATTTTCAAAGGAATCGCGAGTCACGAGTAATGTTATTATTTTTCATTAAAGCAGCGGGGGAGGAGGAGGGGCGGGGGGGGAGGAGGCGAAGCGTTAATGACCCGGTATTATTCTCCCTTGGTGCTTTTCACGCGCTTTTGCTATCAGACGAGGCACATCAAATTAGATCAAACATAGTTATCGCTGTGTACGACATAGTTTGGGGAAATTTCGAGTGCTTTGTGAGAAAAGTTAACGAATTGCGTTTATTGTGCCACCCAAATTCGTGACGTTAAACGCTCGAGATTAAATTTTACACTACGTTGTAAATTTAATATTCGAAATAATTGTGTACTTTACATTTTTTATTAGTTATTTTATTTTAGTCTTTCCACTATAGTATCGCTTTAAACAATATACTCATGCAATAGTAATGCTTAAATAATTGATATTTTTCAAGAATTACTTAATAAAAAATATTGTTAAAGTGAGAAAAGCAGTATTTTGTAAAGGTCTTAGGTGAATATACTACTTTTTTGTAAATTTAAAAAAGAAAAATACAATTGTTAAAAATTTACCCCACTTTAATTACTTTACAGTAATCAAATTTGTTAAAGCAATATAATATATTGCTTTGAAATTCCAAATTCTTGGAATTTTCTTTGGTCATCTAACTCTGGTACAGTAATTATTAGTTTCTGATTACTTGTTTGAAACTTAGGTTTGTTTGCCGAAAAGCGCTGCTGACATAGAAAGGTGATAGGGGAGTATGGAAAGTCTTATTTGCCAGTCGCATGAAGCGTATTTAGCGTGAGCGCGATGTAGACTTAGGATAAACATAGACTGAATCCGAACCACTGATCGGTATTCCAGGTACCTAATGCGTTGACTTAGCTGATCAATAGTCGCAAAGCGACTTCAGATACGTTTTTCCTCGGAACGATAATTGTATTAGCAAAACGTTCACGATTCATTGCCGCAAAAAAAAGATACGAAGTAATTCTTGATTTCTATAAATAGATCAATGAATATTTATGGCGTTGAAAAATTAATAAGGTTAAAAATATGAATTCCATTATATTTTATTTTTTTTGTGCAGAAAGTACTACATGCTCAGTGAATAGTAAAATCCATAGTAAAAACTTTGACTTCTCTAAGGAAAATTTTTTCAACGCAGTGCGATAATTTTTACCACGAATTTTTCTCCGTGTGATTAGTTATTTAATCCAGCACCTGGTACAGTAACGTAAAATAATGTTTTTCCTTCGCAAAATGAATTCGTTTTGTTTGCCAGAAAATTAGTAATAAAGCTCCAGGTAAACACTGCGCGCAATATGACGCACCGGAGTCATGCGCAGTCGTTATCGGTTCCGATAGCCAACGAGCCGCCGAAGAGACGCGATAGCGCACGCCTCGGCTTACCAAGCCCTTTCCTCTCCCTTCACCACTTTTTTTCCGAAATAAAAAAAAAAAAAAACTAAAACCTGCAAGCGTCTCCTTTATCCGTCAGATTTTATTTCCCGCGCGCGCGAATCGCTCGGCGCGGGGATGCGCATTTTTCCTCCTCTCGCCGTCGGTTAAAAATCTCTCCCAGGGAAGAAAAAGGAGAGGCAACGCGGCGAAAAGAAGAGAAATATGAAGAGAAAGGAGGGCGACACAAAGGTCTCTTTTTACTCGCTTATCGCCGCGGCGATTGGCGTGCGAAAAAGCGACGAAAATCTGCTCGGCCTCCCCGGCGGGCTCCTTCCACTTTTTCCTTTTGACTTCTTCCTCCTTCACTTTGTAGCGGTGGCCGGGGGTGGGGGAGGATTATTTCTCGTGTAAGTGCCGTCTACCGCGTGCACGTGCAGGCGGTGCGCGCATGCACACACACACACGCGCGGACACACGGCCCGCGGGGCCGGCCTCTCATGCGAGGCGAAAATCATCGCTCTATTTTTCCGCATGACCGAGTGTCACTTGTGCCGGCGTAACCCGCGGAAAAACGAATAACGCCCCACTTGTTTTTTTTTACCCTTTTCTATCCTCTCTCGGATCCCGAAATCTCCTTTGTCTCTCTTTTCGACGATGACGGAGTTGTCGGATTTTTTTTGTCTATTATTCTTTGGCGGTTAGTTTCGGAGGATAAATAACGAAAATATACAATGGTTTAAATGCCAATTTGTCACGAATGACGAATTAACTTAAATTTTATGTTTGAATTTACTAATAACTTGAATAATGAAGCGCAGTTTAATTAAGTATTACGATCTGCTCTCTGTTTATGTTTTTAATAAAATGCAATTTAAATTTTACACCTTTTGACAGTTAAATATATTTTTTGTTTCAGGTATGTCAATCCGTGGATTAAATTATTTTGAATCATTTTGTGTAAGTAAAAGTATATTGCAAACAAAAATATATTAGCATTTATTATTACACTTTACCTTAATGTAGAATCATTAAAAAGTTACAGGAGTTATGAAATGTTTTAAAGGGTGAAGTTAAGGTTACCAAAAATGCTTACTTTATTACCCTGGTAACTTTTATCAGATTCATTTTGCATCAAAATGCTCTCTAACGGGAAATGTCAGGGAATAGCCCGAAGTTCTTTTATGTCATTTCGAAATGTGTATTGTTACGGTACCGTAAAAACAATATCAAATTTTTATTTAACATTACGTTTATATTTTGTGATGTAACATGGATTAATTAAATTATTCAAAATATGATATCGTCTTTTATCGAAGTGTGCAAACATAAGTATATAGGTGAGACGAAAATGATAAACACTAGAAATGCCCTAAATTCTTGATTCTCTTTTAATCTTAAAAATTTTTCAAGTGAATAATGAGAACAATATACATGAAAATTTTGCTCGTAAAGATCATTCAAATCCTTAAATCTTTTTCACTAAAAATAGCATCCACTTCTTTCTGAAACCAGTTAGTTTCCAGTTACAGAAAATAATAAAATTTACACTCGACACGCGGAATTGCAACTTATGCCAAAACTGAGAATGATTCTTAAACCGTCCGATGAAAATTATCGCTTTTCACCCGTAAACGTTAACGGCGAAATGAAAAGTTTATCCCCCCGCGCTACGAGGGGGAGGGAAAAGCGCGAGGCCCGCGCGCGGCGGGGAGGAGCCGAAAGTGACGATCGCGGGTCCCGCGGGTAACTGCGCGAAGTGTGCATATACACAGCGTTTACGCGCGGCCATCAATGCGGCGCGGCGAAGATCGCGCTCAAAACTTCGGCCGTGGGTACCTATAGCGGCGCGGCCACAATGCCAAGCAGTTTATATTAAACCGCGCGTTCAGACAAGCAGGCGCTCGCTAAGGACGCTTGTTATTGCGCCGCGCGCCACCCCCGCCGCGCCGCTGTATACATGTATATATAAGCGCGCGATGCACGCAGCGCGTATATACCCCGCGCCCGGGAGTCGTTAGATCGATAACGAAGGCTCGGGCGCTCTCGCACGTATCGAAAATAACTATTTTCACGGGAAACTATTAACAGGCGGTCGGTGCGCAGCTCAGCCGGGCGCTTAACTCGAATAATTTCCTATACAACTTGCTCTTTCACGGAGCGCGCGGTGCTCGAAGCCAAAGCCCCTGCACCCACCCCCTCGGTGGGGGGGAGAGCCCGGCTACACCGACATTACCTCAATTACTCTTTTATTTTCTTTTCTTGTTCCTGCTATTTTTTTTATGTCTTCTTTCTTCATTTTCTTCTTTCCCGCTTGACTTGTAATTATTTCCGCCCCTTTGCGTCGTTAGCCCTTTGAGTATGGTTTTCACGGAAACACCGCTTTTATTGCGATAACGATTTTCAAGAGGCGGATGGTGCACTTTTCGAGGTCGCGATGGTAAATAAGAGAAAGAAAAGCAAATTTGAAACCTACTTATAGTGGGTCATTTCGAAAAGTTTAAAATCAAAAGAAAAATGAAAACATCCAGTAAGAAAGGTTTAATTTTTAAATGAAATTTTATTAAAAACAGAATTTTTTCTGCTTCATTATTGCAATTAAAAGTAAAATAATAATTATGTTACTTTTTTTAAAGTGCTTATTTTCAATTGTGATTGCTGATGATGTTATCATTAATCAATTAATATCTGTTGGTTAAATATGATATTTATTAAAAGGCAAAATTTGTAGCATAAAGCTGCAGTAGCTTATACATTAAATAATAAAACAACACGAGAAAATTATCGCGTATGCTGTGAGTGCATAAAAGTGCATTCAATTAAAATTTCAATAACCGATACACTTCATTCAAAACCTGCAGCTAGTCCTACAGGCACTGTTATAAATTCACATATCAATCGATTTGACTATATCGTCGCTTCTAACGAAGACTAGCAAATTTCAGATTTCCTAAAATTTTTGTATTTAAATTTATAAATAAAAGACTACTTCGATCATTAAATAATTAGATTTAAGTGCATTATTCATGAGTACTTTTACAGATTTTTTTTAATAAATTTACACGCTAAATCAGCTGGATTGAAATTTCACTCTTATTTTAAAAATTCGCTGTAGGAGTCAAATTCTAATAGAGTCAAACGATCACTCTATATGAATAGAGTGTTTAAATTGCACTCCTTAGTTGCAGTGAAAATCTCTTTATTCTAAAGTGACTATCAACAGCGTAGATCTACATCTCATACTAATTTTGAGTGAAAAACTCACTCTACATTACTCCAATCAATGGAATTATTTCCAATCTAATCTTCGATTAAAAATTTGACTCTACTGGAGTGAAATTTCACTCTAATCAATTTAGCGTACAGACTTTCCTCTTTTAAAAAATCTCAAATGTGTGTATCTCAAATCCTGATCTTCGTTATAGGTGACGATATAAATAACGCAAATCTTTTCATGAATTACTGTACTACCGCCACTCCGTGCTCCCCCTAAAATTTCATAAACAATTTCGTACTTTAGTGTACTGCCCGGCCGGTGTACCACTCACAGGCCGCGCGCGCATTAGCCCGATCGCTCGCGAAATCGCCGGTATACTCGATAATCCGCGGGGCGCACAATGAGCCGCGGATCGTTTTCCGAAGCCTGGCGGAGCGCGTCGAGATAGCGCGCGGCACCTCGCCTCAGGATAATTACCGTCATAGCCGATGCCGGACGATGATCGGGCGCGGGCGCGCGCGCGCGCGCGGCCCGTGTACACCGTCGTATGTACCTGCAGCGCTGCGTCGGTCAACATTTGCGCACGCCCCGGCGATTCGAGTGGCCCAAGAGTGCACTAGCGCGGCCTCGCGCCGCTGCACTTCGCCTCGTCCTGCGCACTTGGCCCCCTCCCTTCCCCCCCACGCCTGCACACCCGCACAAAGGCTCCCCCGGCCCGCGCGAGTGGCCCAGATCCCGCCGAGGAGCGGCCAATCGACGCGCGCACCTGCCCGACGCACCCGCGCTGCACTTACCCCCCCTCCCGCACTTGCAGCCTGCGACGGGCTGATCCTGCGTGCGTTTCGTTGACCTGCTGATTGCGATTTCTTTTTTTTTTCTTTTCATCGGAGAGTCTTGGTGCACTGAGAAGTGACTGTTGCATCGCGGAGGAAAGTGGGCTTGTAAAAGTTGCATTGCTGTGGAGGAACGTGACCGCAGGGCGTAGACTGACATTTTTAAGTAAACGTACCGTACTGTCTAGTAAAATGTTCTAAAAATTTTGAAAAATCATTATACTTTCCAGTAAAATTTGCAATAGCATTTACTCGAAAAAAATAATTCTACTAATATAAATTTTAGTATATATATTTAGACTATATAAATTTTTTCTCAAACTGCCTTGGATTGGAAAAATTGCAAAGGTTTCTAATAAAAATTACTATAATTTCTTTTAAATTTTACTATAGTCTAGTAATTTTTACAAGTACCTAACTATTGGAATTTTTCCAACAAGGACAGTCTGTGAGAACTTTTTATTGTCATCCGTTAAAAAAATATCTAGTTGAAATTGCTTATGCAAGTGTTAAGTGTAGTATACAGCACACACTAAATTTTGAAATATTAAAAACTACATAATAAAAATTTCTACACTCTTACTTTTTACTGTAACCTTATTTTGTACCATCGATTGTAGAAACTGTTCCTAAAAAATAATAATAAGATATCATAAGTCTGGTAACAATTACTAAATTTAGCTTTAGAAAGGTATGTACTAAAATTACCATTTGACTTCCTTCTCAACGCGTGGGTGTGTGCGTGTGGGTTGACGCGAACGCATTGGTTTGAACTGGTAATTGTAGTGGGATAGGGGGGAATCGCGTGCTAATGGACTGGTTGAGTTTGGTTGCCGGAGGTGAGGAGGACGAGTTGCGCTGCGAAAACATCGTCGACATTTATTGGATCAGTCAAATTTTGAGGCAACTTTTAATGGCTGCGGGTAACGGTCGATTGCTGAACTAGACTGCTAACTCTGTTAAAACCCCGGGCCATCGAACTTTCTTACCGGGATATTTAATGTACACTGCGGGAATGTCTATTAATGATGCTTTAGTGTTTCGACTGAGTTTGGGGGAAACAATTTACTGTACGAGCAACTAACGCGAAAGCGAAATATTGAATTAAACTAAATATTCGAGAACGTTTGAATTAATAATTTGGATAACTTTAATTAATTTCGTGAAAAAAGACATTGTAATTTCATGGACGTGACATTAACATTTTATCGTTCAATTTTTAATTTGACCTAATTTCTTTCATGGTGTATTATTAATCAAGTATATCAATAAATTGAGAATGTAAAGCCTATATATTTGAAAACTTGAATTGAGAAAAATTAAAATAATTAATTAAAGGAAGAATAATTTTAAAAGAGTACCTCATAGTTAAGTCATACACCTAGTAGTGCAAACTCGATTTAGTCAAACGCACTAAAATAGGATTTCTAAATTTGTTACGCAAAAAGCAACTGTCTGTGACGTACGAGACAGTAGCAGTGCTGTGGCATTAGTTTAAGACGTCTGTGTAATCACCGTTAAGTGATACCAGTGGATTGAGATCGAGTGGATACTTACCTGAACTACAGGCAGTTGTTTAGTGGCATGTCGATAGTGCTTGCGGTAACGAAGTACTTTGACAAGTCTTAGCTCAAAACTGTGCGCCAATCACTTTTCTCAACGAAAATCATGCAGAATGTCACAATAACTAAACGCGAGCACTAAGCTTGTCATTAAAAATAATAAGATTTTACTAAACATGAAAAAGAAATTTGAGTAAAATATTCAGTTTCCTCGTTCCTTCTGCTCGCTCCAAAACAATTTGTCAGGAAATAATTAATCCGCCAGTCGTGTGCGTTACAGAACTTTTGTGTACGCGCCGTGAAAGATAAGCGAATCTCTAATTTAAACTGCAAGTCGGGTTCATTTCTTTTTCACTCATTAAATATGTTATCCGGTTTCACGACGAGGCGAGTCTCGCCGGCTATCAGATAAAGGGACTGCAGCGAATCCCATCTGCAGATTGGTGTCTAGTTTCCCCAGACGTACCGTTTCGGCGTCCCGGTTCTCTTTACCGATGTAACCAGCCTGCGGTCCGCGAACTGGCGATGCGTTTCAAGCCGAAGGTCCAGCTTTTACCGGAACACCGTAATACTCGCCTCTTATACCGTTTTTATTTTCTTTTTAGCGCGGATAATTAATATTTCGTAATTTGTCTTTTCGTCCCGGCGAGTCCACTCGTCTTGGTAAATTTTCGTCTCTGCACTGTTTGCTCGTTTCTGGCAGACAGCCATCATTAGCACCTCTCCACTTTGTGTCCCCTGTTCTTATCCTCTCTATCTCTCGCTTTTCATCTTTCGTTGGAAGCAACGGGAAATTAATTATTCAGAGTGACTAACCGTTCACTGCGTCTGATAATTAACATTTCGCCAAGTCAGCGTTACACTTACGCGGGAGGTTTCAATTGAGCTCGTACATAAAACTTTTTTTCTTGCCTCCGATGCTCGTAGCATCAATCTAGCGCTTTCTGCATTCAAATTCCCCGCGGGGCCCTTTTACTTTGACGCTTAATTAATGCGCTAAGTAGGTAAAATCAGTTTAATCACAGAGCAACAATAATATCAAATATCTTCAATGGATCTCTCCCGCTTTAAAGGGTGGCTCTGTTATTACGTCAAGTTTTAATGCCCACCCTCATAATGGTAAATACAGACCCTGTTTTTGCTAATATCGCATAAAGAAAAGGCGAGCGCGCCAAAGTTCTGCATTCATTTACTCGGGAGTTATCGAGTGACACTTTGCGAAGTAAGGTCTTCTCATTATTAATTGGTGAATTCGTTGTGTCACACAAAGGAGACGCTGCGAGTTTAATTAAATAAGCAAAAGTATTTAAGAAATTTTTGTTGTTAATTATGGTTATTATCGTACTAAAATAACTACTTTCTTCAATACTACTTTTTCCATGCTATTTTTCGCGAGTTGGAATTTTGAGAACTCGATGGCGAATTTAATATAAGCATAATTATATACATATATATGAAACTATCTCTACAATTTCTTATCTACTTTACTTAAGTTTCCAACTGTAATCCCTCATTTTATCTTGAACCTTATAGGTCTGTGTGTGCACAGAATTTAAATGGCGGATAATTTCCAAAAAGAAAATGCAGAAACAATCTGATTTCAACGTTAAAAAAGAAAGTATTTCACCAGAGATATATATACAAGTACCAAATTAAGGTGGGATTCTACTCAGAAATCTAATTTTCTTATTTTTGGACCTAGACCTTTTAAACTTTTAAAACTCACTTTACAAGCATATAAAGCTTTTACGAAGCATGAGTTCAAAAAGCACCATGCGTTTACTAATTGAAACTCTGAAATACAAAATAGATATTCGAAAACGATTTTTCTTCGATAAGACCTAAAGAACACAAGAAAATGTTTAATCAAATTTCAGAAGATTCCTTCTTTACTCAACAACCCCATTTACCGTGGAAACCTCTAAGATATTCCGTTCGATTCAATTAATCGTTTGAAATAAAATAAATTAGTCCATTAAAGCGCAGCCTTTTTCCCGCAGGCAACGTTTTATCGCTGCGGCGCGAATAAGTATTGGCCAGAAGCCTTCCCGCGGCAATGCGGGATTACGCGCGCCTGGGCGTATGGTCTGAGGATTTTCGCAGCGGAACTTGGAGTCGCGCCGGCGGGCGCGCGCGCGTACAGGGTAGGGACTCGGAATATAGCGCGCCGCGGGAATCCGCCGCGCACACTTTGAAATAGTTCGACTACTAATCATGCCCATCGTCAAGAATTTCCGCCTTGGAATCTGAGCCAAGGCGAGCGCCACTTCGCCGGCGCGATGCGCCCCGAAACTTTAGCCCCCGGCGAGGCCGGCGCCGCGCCTCGCGGAGGTTCGAAAATGAACCGTACGACTGCGCGGGGCACCCGCCAACTTTCCATTTTCGCGGTGTTTCTTTTTTTTTTTAAATCTCGAGTGCCTGCCCTCCCGCTGCGTTCTTTACCGCCAGTTCGCCTCGAGCCTTTCTTTTGGTGTTTTTCGTTCTCCTACGCGATACTGGTGCTTCTTTTCTGTTTTTTTTTTGTTTCTGGGTGCTAGTGGGTTACTTCTTTTATTTTTACGTTTGTTAGACATTCTCGTGCGCTGAGACTACTCTGCAATGGCAGAGAAAGAAATCTTAATTTTGTTGTTTACACGCGGATGGGTAGGCTTTCAAGTCTCTTTTTCGTTTTTAATTTTAAATGTGCATTAAATATTTTTAAATTTAATTAAAAAATGCTTTTTAAGTAAGTATTATTCGTTAGTTCACACACTATGATACGTATAAAAGTAATTTTTTAAAGATATTCTTTGCGGCAATATTGGCTACATGACGTATTGTTAATTTTAAATTTAGATATGTTCGATACTTACAACAAAAGGAAAGTTTATGAGTTATCGAATAGTCATAAATTATTATTAAAAAAGTGGATACAAAAGCGTAGACCAAATTAAGATTTAGTCAAGTGACAAATTAACATCACTTAAACTAGTAATTATTTTTAATTAATAAATTAAAGTCTCATTATAATGACATATATAACGACGCAAAAGAGTGAAGTGTAAAAATAGTTTATTCATTTGATTGCATCAAACTCCACCTTTAGTCAAGCTTATTTAATGAATAATTCCTTTAATACTAGTTACTTTCAAATCTGTCTCTTTCATTTTTAAAATTCTTCCAGTGTACTTTAAAACCCTCCAAAAACCTACACATTTTGTTTTAAAATAAATAATATTTCGACTCACAGATTTACTCCTAAAAGTAACGACTCATGAGGTCATTAACCCTGAAATCGAACTCGCGGCTCACGGAAGTAAAATAAAAGAAAAAAAAAGCACGCCCCCGCGCTCCGGTTCAAATAAACGCAGCCGACGGCAAAAAGCATTTACAAGACAGAGCCGTGCCCGGGTTATAGCGCTGCGGAATTGTCGCCTCGACGCGAACAGTAAATATTTCGCGCGGCTCGCCTCTTCCCGTGTTATCAAGCGGAACGCGACTGGGCGTGACGAAAAAAAACGCGCTCGGGCGCCGAAAAGCTGAACAAAGGATTTTCGACGCCGTGGGGCGTGCGGAAAAGCCGGACAAGGATATCCCGTTACCGGGCCGCGGCGGCGTATAACGAACCGCGCGTCGCGTGTCGTCCCATCTTGCCCTGCGCGCGCGCCAACTTTTAAAACCGACTGTTTTACGTCCGGCCGCGATTTATGCCCCGGGTGACTATCGGCCGCGACGTCCCCCCCGAAGCCATCCGATAAGAGGCGGTTGCCGTTTTTTTTTTTATTTCGCGAGCAGTCACTCCGCGCCGTCGTTTTTTTCTTCCTTAATTAAACACTTCGTCGAGTTGATATTTATTGTCGGACTTTAGCGGCGCGCGCGCGCGCGCGAGCCTAAATTGATTTTATCTAGTGCGCTTGTACGGCCGCGAACGGCTCCGTACGCCGGCGGAATGGTTAATGAGGCTGCGCAATCAGGAAAGGCATGAATTCTAAATTTTCACGTTGCGCGGCTTGGTGTTCGTTAATTTTAATAATAATAAGCCAAAGCTACGCTGGTTGGGCGGTTTTTAAATGTAAACGCGTCTCAATTTATTATTTTGTCTTTAAGGTACAACATAATTGATTTTTGGATTCTCAATTTGTGTAACGTCGACTTTTTTATAAGATTAAGAGAGGATAAACATTACTATCGTGTAATAAATGATGTAAAAGCTATTTTTAAAAATTAACGTATGTACACAGTGTACATTTTTAACCCTTATGTTTTCAATATATTTAAGCAGGATATTTTGCTACACCATAAAAAATAAGTGAGAAATATATGAAAATATTTTCAAACTTGTCGTGTGCATACCTGTAAATTAAAACAAAATGATAAAAAGGTAATTTTTTTCATTTCTTGTACTACTGATTGTCTCGTGAAATATTGATTTTTCTACTTATTTTTTCAAAGACCATCCTTCTTCTCTATTTTCTCGTAATCTATTTTGTCTTAATATACATGTCCTTTGACACTCTTCATTTCTAATACTAAAACATATGTTTATTCTTAAATATTTTTTAATAATAAAGGTAACCGATTTAAATAAAAATTTATCACCCTTAGAATAGACTGATAAAACAGATTGTTTACTTGATAATTTTTATTCTAAAAATCAGTAACACAGTTTTTAACATATATTAAGCCTTTTGCAAATATAATAGTTCACTTGTACCAGCGAAAGTAAACAGAGTCTCTTAACGTCGCCTTCGACTCGGTTCCTCCTCGAAAAAAAAAATTAACAAACTCGAAACAAGCGGAATAAGGCAAGAAAAAAGTTTCCTCGCTGCGCGAATTTACAAGCGCGCGCAAGGCAAATTCAGAACTGAACGAGCTTGCGCCGCGCCGGCAGCTTTGGGCGAGCGCGGAATGTCGAAATTGCGCGAAATGAGAGGCGAGCGGGCACAAAAAGAAGGCGCGCTGAAGGAGGCGGAAAACGCACGAAAACCCCTCGCTCGGAACACGGGCCGAAGTGGGACTTTTTAATTTTGCACGGGGAAAGAATGACGCAAACTTCGGACGGCGAAATAAGACGCGCACAGGTGGAAGGGGGCCGGGGGAGTGGGGGGAAGAAAAAAAGGAACGATCTCGCTCAAATTAGTTATGTTTCTTCGTAATTCGTTTCGCGGCGGCCGCGCTCGCACTCGTAAAGCAGGCCGGGAGAAATTAAATTTGCCCCGGCCTCGCGGGCGATTTCCACGGGGCGAAATTCGAGCGGGAATCTTTTGTATTTGAATAACTGCGCGGGAAAAAGTTGCTTTGAGTCTTTGCCGAGCGGCTAAATTGCATTTTCGGTAGTTAATAATTTCTGTCTTTGTGCGGAGGGGATCGTGCGCCAAATTTAATTCGCAACGCTTCGTATAGCGAATACTAATTGTTTAAAAAAAGTACTCCGCAAATAAATATTTGTTTAATTTATTTATGTAATCAAAATTTAATATAAGCTAATTTATACCGTATTTAACAAATGTAAAATTGAGTTTATTGCGGCGGAAATGTGTCGTTGTTTACAGACTCGTACGTTTCGAAATAGAATAAAATAAATAAGTACAAACTTTTTTATTTGTGTAATATCAAAATGTGCATGAGTTCATAAATTTTGTACGACATTACGACATCATGATAAGTAATTTTCAACATAAATAAAAACTCTTTTGATGTGCAAAAATATGGGACCATATAACTGCAGTATTCAATGTTTGTTAATAAGATATATATGCTTAAATGCATAAATTCAAGGAAAATAACGGTTATTAGTCAGTTCCCAGAAATAAACTTTCTGATTCAGCAGGTAATGTTTACTGTATGTAACAAAATTCATGCCTTGTAATTCTGTAACACATTAAAATTCTACGTTATTAGACACGCCAGGCTTTTGCTTTTTCTAAATACACCGTAAACATTAAACTAACAAAATCTCGACTCTAATTCAACTTCTACGCTTCGGTGAATGAAAAACGATGATTTCCGTTGTTTAACGCAAAAGTCATTTTGAATAGCAACTGCAATAAGTACGCCGGCATATTGATTTGCAGGAGCGCAATAACGTGCGATTGTCTTTCCGTTTCCGTGGTTTCGGTGCGCGCACAGTCGCGTAAATTCCTAATGAACAAAGTTTCACTTGTCTTCTCGTCTACACTGAGTAAAGATTGACGCACGCGCCGTGTATATGAAATAACACTGGCATATGTGTCGCTGCTTTGTTTACTTTTATTTCGGTCATAGCATTCGTTAACTTTACGCACTGCTGAAATGTACATCAGCCGTTTTTTTTTTTTATACAAATCCAAAAGGACTGGATTGCTTTTCAAGAGAACAAAATAAAATGTCAATTTAAAACAAAATAAAAGGGAAAATTGAAATAGAGGGTTGTTTTTGTTGCCTGTATCTTTCTTTTTGTAGACACGGTACACTGGTAACGATAGAAGTTTGAAATTTCATGCAAATTTGCTGGTAGTTTTTATCGATGAACATTGATAAAATTGTCACTTCTAATGGTTTAGTTTTAATTCAGTTGTAGATGAAGTTTGAAGCTGTTTTATTAATTTATTATTTAACATATATTAATTTTTTTGTTAATAAGTACACTTTAATTCATTTATATATAGTTAATAAATAATTATACCTTCATTCACTGTAGTAAGCAACAGAATTCATTAAATTTCAAAATACAAGCTTAGTTGAAAATTGCATTAAAATATTTTTTTAAAGCAACCGAATTCATTAAATTTCAAAAAGTACAAGCCTAGTTGAAAAGTGCATTAAAATATATTTTTTTAAAGCAACCGAATTCATTAAATTTCAAAATACAAGCCTACTTCAAAAGTGCGTAAAAATATCTTTTTTAAAAGTGTACGTTTACATTACGGGTAATGCTGTTGCTGATTTCTTTAATTCAACAAGCTTATTACTATGATTCATACGACGATATAGTTACATGCATTTACAGCGAATGCCCTCTCTTCAAAATGCACATTCTTCACGAGCTTGACTTCAATTACGGCTAAGGAGTTATTTTTCAAACTTTCTAAAAAAAAAACCTCCCCACAATGTTAACAAAAAGAAAATCCATCTCGAAAACTTTTTTTTCACATTTATGTCTTATTGAAACTTTAAGTACGCGAAGATCTTTTGAAAGAACAGAGTGCCCTCATTAGACCGGCGCACTACTCGCGGCTCCCGCCGACTCGGCAGCCGCTGTATGCCTTGTATTAATTATGTACCTCGTGAATTGAGATTTAATGAACGCGTACGCGCTCGCGCAAAAAAGTCACGTATCTTTCATTACGGTCATTATCATACCAGCCGCGCATCGAACACCCACCCTGGATATAATCCCCCTGGCCGCGCGGCGCAAAAATTCCTCGAAAAAGTTGGCGAACAAAACGCCGAGGCGGCCTAAAAGATTTCCCGCCGGCGCGCGTCTTCCTCGGCGGGAATTCCGGGCGAGTTTAGCGACGGCATCGAATGAAAAATAAAAAGGGGGGGAGTCGGAGGCGTATCTTACACCCTAAGCAGACTCATATTTTATCCAAGTTCCGCGCGGCCTCTCCGAGAAAGTGCCTCGCGCGGTCGCGCAGCCGCTCGGCTCGTGCGCGCGTGAAACTTTCAGACCCGAGTCCCGTCCAATGCTCCGCTGCATTTACTCAGCTGTCGCGTGCGCGCGCGAGCTGCTCCTCTACCTCCTCGCTCCCTTCGGCTTCTTCCTCCTCGTCCCGCCGCCTTCATTCTCTCGCTATTCTATTCATTATCCTGCTTGTGCTATTCCCTCCCTCCCCCCCCCCTTCTTTTTTTTTGTACCTGCCTCGCCGAGAAGCCGCGCGCGTTCGTGAGCCCCCGCGACGATTCTTTTGCGCGCGCCGGGGAAAATTCGCTCGAGCGCGCCGCGGGGAGGAGACGCCGGGGCTGAATTGCATTGAAACGAATAGCTCGAGTTTGACGTCTTTTTGCTACTTTGCGAGGGAGCGTTACCCGGGGCTGAAAGAAAGTTTGATTTGCAAAACGCTGTAATAAGACGGCATAATTTTGTTTCTCGGTGCTCGGTTGGGCTTGGAATTTATTTATTTATTTATGTTTCAAAAATGCCGGGTGAATAACTATATTTTCATTTGGGCGAATTGTTCTTTTAACATAGTTAAATTTTAAAAATGTAAAAATGATGCTGTTGACTTCAGGGGAGAGAGAGGAAACTTGTTATTTAATTTTGCACTGCGCTGAGAGTATCGTTGCTAAACTTTTTAAAAAATATAATTTTTGAAATAATGCAGTACAAAATGTAAGGCTTTCGAGATATTTCGAGATATTAATATTCATTGTGAGATTTTTCGGGTTTGAATTGTGTAGAAACTTTTTGTTGTATAAATGCTGCACATTATACATTAAATAATATATTATCATTATTGTTTTTGTACTTCAATTTATATATAGATATGTTTAATTAAGCGGTTTAGTTAGAGATAATTGATTTGACAACAACATTTATTAAAGTATTTAACATTAAATTCTAAGGAATAAAGCAGATGCGCTAAAAAATAGAAATTAATCTGACAGATTATTTAGAAAAATGTCATATCTTTATTATAAACTTAATTTATTTTATTCTGTTTTCTTCAGAAGCGCGAAATGTTAGTTTAAAAGCATTGTAGATTCATTAATTACAATATTATTCTAAAATGCTTCAAAAACCTGGAGTCTATATTAAAAAAATTTTTACTAATTCTGATAAGGTATGATATATCCGAATCTACTTTTCTTCAATTTAATTTTGAATATATACCTGTTCGAACTTCCGAAACTATAGTTTCTCCTCTAAATATGACACACAATTTTTACATTTAAAATTTCGCAATTCCACGTTATTCGTTTCTTAAATAAAGTGTAAATTACATTAAAAAATGTATAATAAACAACTTACAAAGTCCCAATTAATTATAATCAACTAATCAAGCATTGACATTTCTCAATTTAATTTATGTAACAAGCTCGCGGGGGCCGCGCTTCCGCTCACCGCACACTTTATCGCGGGCCCCCGGGGTTTCGCGGCCGCTCGCCGCGTAAATTAGAGTATCATCATCAATTTCCGCGCGTCCGACGCGGAATCCCGTGCGCGCCGGACCCGTCGCTCTTTTAACGACCCCGAAATATTCGATCTTACCCCGAAACATACAAAGCGAGGAACAGCAAAAAAAAAAAGAAAGACAACGGGACGGCCGGTGCGTGTCGCGCGATAAACCCCGGCGGGCCTGAAAGCCTCGCTCCCGCGGAGACTATAACCCGGCACAGCTTTTGAGCTGTAAACGAGGAGCCGCAATCGCGTCGCATGCGATAAATGCCGAATTCGAAGTGCGCGCCCGCGGGGCCACGGGAAACTTGAATGGCAGTTCGCCGGAGTACACCCGGAGTATCTGGGATAAGTCCGCACGAAAGGATCGGGGAGGGGGGGCTGCTTTGGTCGGGTTTACGGAAACGGGGACAGGCTCTTCGATCGGGTATCGTCCAAGGGGAAATGGAAGCGGGCAAAGGACGGACGCTCGATGTCCGGCGTCGCTCGCGCGAGCGAAGAAATAATTTGGAAACTTAATCGGGGAATTTGTAGACTCGAGTAATCTAGTTTATATTTTTAGTGCGAGATTGCAAAAGCGGGTTGAAAAAATGTGGAATTTCTTTTTTTTATTCGATGAAAATATTTTTCATTTATTTTGGAAGTATTCTACTTTTTCATATAAATTCGGAAAATGCACGCTTATTTCGCGCAAATAATATTCAGACACGTTTATTTATTTAAGCTATTTATTTGTGAGCTAAAATATCTGAATATTTATTAGCACGGTAAAAAAAGACAATTCTTTTTTTTTTCCAAAATTCAAAAAAAATTTGATCAATTTTCCAAAAAAGTTTCAATTTTGCATTGTTATTTAACCAACAAACTAATCTTTCATGATGATAAACTTTTTCTTACTTATACGTTTTCTTTATCGTATGTTTTTAACTATGTAGATTTTATTTATTGTCGAATAAATGGAAAATGGAAAGTTTTAATCGTAAAGAACTTTTAACGACGCTTTACGAAAATTTTGAGTTTTGGATAACACTGAAATGGACGCCGTCTCTTTGTATTTCGATGACAATACAGTATACCTATCGAAAGTTTCATGAAAATAGATCTTCCGAGGTCAAGCATTTTCCCCCAGAAAACCTAGTGGCTGTAAATCACACTTGGGTCGTCGTACCGTACAAAAGACAAATAATTGTATTGCACAAAGCGAGCAGCTATCATATACCCGTTCAAAGTAAAAGGTACAATTTCACATTCATAATTAAACAGTTAACTTCCATGACGGGTACAAGAGCGAGTATTTGGCACGAAGTAGCGGTAAGAGCTAATCCGCGCGATGGTCATTAATAACAATATTTTCATCTATTTGTATCAAAGAACGTAATGTCGGCCGGCAGTCATGCATGCCAAGCCCCCCCGGATTATACGCGTTAAACGCTACACGCACGCGCTCCTCGCGTTAAGCTTAATATATCGCTTAAAATTGTCCTTGCATAATACAAGTGTTAATTTCGCCGCGCTGTTTAGATTCCATTCCCTTTTACAAACGATTTCGGCCGAGTATCATTAAAGCGATCGCTTAATAAAGACGCCCGCTTTCCGGCGGAGCAGACAAATTTGTATTTTCATTTATTACGCGGAAGGTCCGCTCATGCGGTGAGAGATGGCGAGCGGATAAAAAAAAGGGTAGGTAAATGGAAATAGAGGAAATGAAGATAAAGAGCAAAAGGGTTTGGGGGGGAAAAAAAGAGCCAATTGGAGAAGGGAAATGTTAGTGTTGGTCGTACAGAGAAAAGGGCGGCGGGGGTAGAAAGGCCGAGTGGAGGGAATTAGTGACCTTCTCGTATTCTATTCCCTGGGAAACTAATGGTCTTTTACTAATACCAGGAATCCACTGGCGATAGGAGAACGGAAAAGTTGTTTCGTCATTTTTAAAAAATACGCTAATCTTGGCATTTAACAAAATATTTCGTTGCAATTAAGCGGATTTGCGTAACTAACGTTACGAAAAATGTTGTAGATAAAAAGTTGCTCTAATTAAAATAAAATGCGAAAATATTTGCAAACTTCCATTTTGTCAACCTCGTTATACAAAATATTTTTAGCAAAGCCTCGTGGAAAAATATTTATGGCAATAAAAGAAAAATAATAAAAAAACAAGAAGCAGAAGACATAAAACACTTATAAAAATTCTACGATCTCAGCAATTTTTATGTGAATCTATGCATGAATTTTTACTAGAAAGTCTGGGCGATACTTGCTCGACACTTTTCATTTTTGTACACATTTCACGAACGACAACGTAAAAATGTTTTTAAATTTCGCGCCAAAATAAAATTTATCGCCCGCAAAAATGTATACAAATTTCATCAGGCAACCCAACTGAAAAAAAAAGATAAATTTTCAACTTTAATACGTACGTAGTCGGGTGTAGCCGGTAAAAATTCCGAAAACCGACCGCGCGGAACGAAGTTACTTACTGATAAAAATTCGCGAACTGCTTGTGAAATTTGCCGTGCGATTTCTCTCGGCGCGTAGCGATCGATTCGCGGCGAGGCCAAGCAGAAAAATATTTGTGGTATTAATTTTGCCGCTCACGTAGAATAATCACGTTTTCGAGAGGAGGGAGCGAAAAAAAGGAGCGAGCGCGAGGAGAGAAATAAAAAGAGAGGGAGAGAGAGAGAAATAAAGAGCTAAAGAGTGAAAGAGAGAAAGAAATAAAGAGAGAGAGAAAAAGAGTGAAATAAAGAGAGAGAAAGAGAAAAATAAAGAGAAAGAGAGAAATAAATGGAGAGAGAGAAAGAAAGCGAGAGAGAGAGGTTTGATACCCGTGCGCACACGCACGAATGTGCATACACGTCGATATGGGCGCGCTCGGGCAAAGAAACGCGGCCCGGAGGCGGTCAGTGCACTTGGCTCCGGTCCAAAACACGCGCGCCGTTTTTCGATCGCACGCGGAATTCATATATTTCGGCGCGCGGGAGCCGAGAGACGTGTCACGTGATACGCGATAATTCAACAGCCGCAAATGCGATTATGAAAATTCTCCTTTTGCCGGATCGTGCGTTCGATCGGTATATGGAGAGAGCGGCGGGAGGGAAAAAAAATTCGCGCTCGAAGCTCAAAATAGAAAGGCTTTCCTCGCGCCAGGCTGAATTGTTTCGCGTTTTTGCCGATCTTTTATATTCCGCGAATGCACTCTCTTGTTATTCCACTTTGTCCCGAGTAATTTCTTTGTCGTTGCGCCGCTTTTTTTTACGTTGCGCGTCGAATTTAAGATGTAGGTTATACTTTCGTTTGAATAAATTATTAAAGATAAAAAGGTATCTTTTTTTTTGAAAAATTATATCTCTTTTGTAAAGGTAATGATGATATTTTCTCTGCGCGAAACTGTTTAGTCGTAATGAGGTTTTGACTGTTTTCAAAGTTTCTTGTGTGAAATGTACATATATTTAAATTTCAAGTCTTTATTAACAGATTAGTATAATCTTTTGCTGTATATATGAAAAACTTCTGAATTAACGTAAGTGAATACTTGCTTTACTGGTAGACCAAGTCATTTTCATTATAATTTACCTGACAGACAACTTAATAATTTATTTAATATTTTTCTTTTAGCTTTTTCTTCTACAAAAAAGGATTGTAATTGATAAAACAGAACTTTTACATCCTTGTAAATATCATAAAGCCTTTTAATCTCACTTAAGAACAGCAAACAAAATAAAGAAGAATTTATCTCAATCCCTGTCTTGAAAGTTTACAACTGCTGCAGTAAATTTTAATTTAAGTAAGAAAAGACGAAAAGAAAAAAGAATTATCACCTCAACCCGCAAATGTATCCTCGGATATCAACCTTAAATAACGCAAATTACCGGTGATTGTTAAAAAAAAATACATAATTTCGTCAGGGTCATCTGCATTTCTATCAATCGCATTCGTTAGCGGCTGCAAAAAATCAATTTCGAATGTTAACCGGTCCATTTAAACGTAAGAAAAAAAAAGGGGGAAGCAGTACGAAAGGCGAGACTCCATTTATAGCAATGCATGCATAAGAAAACGTCGCGCGGAAGAAATATAAGACGCTCGTCCTCTCGCATAAACCGCACTTTCTTGCAAAACGACTTCGTTGATTAACCGAGTTCTCATGGTAATCGGGCGCCGGAGACGCGGCCGAAGAGAAACGGTTTGCCAAAGCAAAAGGAGATTACGGACTTTACATTTTATGAATGAAGGGAGGGCAAGTTAGTCGGTTTCAACTTCCCACTGTTGCCTCGTCGAGCTCGCCTCTCCCCCCCCCCCTGCCTGTCTCGGCGCGCAACGCCCGGGTCCACCGACATCTGCGTCCGGGAAAAATAGAATTACGGAAATTTTCCGCGCCCCGGGGTCGATCCGACGAAGCTTCGAGAGACAAGTCCTGGGCGAGGATAAGGTAAGAACCTCCTGTTTGCACTTAAATTTTCATCCCTCCTCTATTTTTTACGACCGTCGAAAATTAGCGCCGCTATTTGTCGAGCGAGAAATAACAGCGAGGAGCTGGCTGGATTTTATTGCCGTTAAAATCTTTCGAATGTGAATGTGTGCGTAAGCAATTTGCTCTTATAAAAAGTCTGCGGGAGTAGAAGCATAATCTGATCATGAGTTAGCAAAAACTATATTGAATAACCATTTGATGAGTAAATAAAGTATTAACTCCTAATTGGGTCACAGTGACGAACGTTTTTCTTTACGATTCAGTTTAATTATTATTTATAAACAGTTTTACTAAAATTTATGTAATATTACGATTATAATTACGTCAAACGTGTAATTATTTTCCTTGAAACATTTCCTTAATTATAAGAAACAAAGCTACTGTGTCGCAGTGATGATTATTATTTTACGGTTTAGTTTAATTATTATTTATAAAATTTATGTAATCTTACAATAATAATTAATACATATAAATCATGTAATTATTTACCTTGATACTTTATCTTAATTAAGTAACGAAAATAGTTGATGAAATTACATTCAATTCCTTCCTCCAATACACACTGATTATCATCTAGTTCTGCGACTTCCATCGCGAGCTATTAATAATCCGCTTTAAAATACCGCAAAACTCCCTTTCCCCGTAATCAATAAGCGAGAGCGAGACCTTTTTTCCACCCCCTGGCAAAGCGGAATTTTAATTAAATGCGTGCGATCGCCGAAAGGCGAATAAAGGACCCCGCGGAGAAAATGCGAGGTGCGGGTAAAGGAGTGCGCGCATAGCGCGGGAAGAAAGAGAGAGCGCGACGAGGGCGCAAAGGGAGGCGAGAGGAGCGCGCGTTGAAGTCCACAGCTGCAGCTTCCCCCTTATGCAAACTACGCGGGGAATTCGCCGGTGAATTTTCGCGCGCCGCACACGGCACGCACAATGTTCATTTTCAAGTAAAACAGAGAGACGAGTGGTCGCGGCAGCGAGCGGGAGGACGAGGTCAGCGCTGCATCGCTAATATCGTCGCGGTAAACAGCGCCCGTTATTAATGCAATTTTGCGTTCGAGCGCCTCTTTTCCTCTTTGACCTCTACTCTATCTCTCTTTCTCTCTCGCCGTCTCTCACTCTGTATCTACGAGTGCAGTTGCTCGCCCGCCGGCCGGCTGCAATCGGTTTACTCGCGCGCGCGGCTCGCATATGTCAAAGTCAAATAGAGAGGGACCGGCCGCGCGCGCCGGGGCCGAAGTTCACCGGGGGCTTTGTACGACCCCGAACTCGCTGACCTAACTATTTTAATTTAGCCAACTTTCGATCGCGCGCGCCCGCAATACTTTGCGAACGGGCAAAAGTGCGCCGCGCGGCTTCCGGCAAGAAATTTCGACCGCGCCGAGGGGGAAATTAATTGTAATTGCGCCGGCGATTTTCGAAAATTAATTTGGATGAATTGCGATGATTAACGCAATTATGTTGAGAAAAATGTTTAGTAGTTTCGCAGTGGATTGTAGTAGCTGGGAAGCATACTCGATCTAGACATAAAATTACTATAAAATTCTAAATTACGTATCAATATTACGAATGAAAAAATAATTACTATAATTACTACTAGAGTAAATTATTCTTTATTTATGAGTATATTAAATTTTCGTTGAAATTATTATTTACAATTTTTAATAACTAACGGACTAATGAAATCAAGCTTTTCAGTGAATTTATATTCAATTTTTTTATTTTTACTTGTATTTTCTTTTTTAAATAGATACTTTTTTAATCTTTTTTTGTATATTTTTGTTATTTTGATAACAATGTTAATTAACGTTTATACATCCACAGATAATGTAAAACTTCATTTACGTCAAATCATATTATGATAAATAAAAATACGTCTTCTTCGCGTACCAGAAGAATAATTAAAAATAATGATTAAATCAATTCATGACTGCAAAATAAGACTTGACAGAAATACATGCCGGTTCCCCATTAAAAATTAATCACCGTCTGCCCGTTCAAAAATTCATTGTCTGCAGCCCGTAAATCGCGCGGCAACATTTTCGTATCGGCAAACTGATCCGTCCAGCCCGAAGAAGACGCTTCCAATTAAAAAATGCTCGCCGATACCCCCGGAAACTTTTCCCGTCGCTGCGTAAAAGAAGAAAAAGAAAAGAAGTCCCTCCCTCCGCCTTGGGCGTCTCGCGACGCGGAAGAGGCAGAGCCGGGGGGGAGGTCGGGCGAGATAGCGCGGACGCGGCCGTTTCCCCGGGCCGGGGTAATTAAGGGGATCGTTAGCCGTGAAACGCGATTTATTAGATACAATTGGCCCGTTTGAAGTCCCGGGCGACTCGGCCGCGCGGATCCTTTGAATCGCGACGGGCGCGACTCTTTTCAACCGGGGCCATTCCGCGCGGACTGCTCGCTCGATCGGACACGCCGGCGGGATTATATTACTCGGCGGGTCGATTGCTCGTTTGAGGAACGAGCCCGCGGGGGGAGTTGTTTCTTCAATTTCTTCTTTTCCCCCTTTTTTTTTCTTCGCGAGTTTTTAAGAAGCGCAAGTCCACGGCGACGATTCTGAAATTTGTTTAGCGGATGCTCCTTGATCTGCAAACTGTGTGCATTCCTAAGAGGATTGGTCGCCGAAGTTCATAATGACGTAGAGGGAAGCTTTTTTTAAGTTTTTCGAGTTGAAAGGAATATCTCGATGGCTGCTTAAAGAAGGCGGGTGGAAAAATTTATGGTAATTTTATTAAAAGGATTAAATTAAAAAATTAAATGCAGCTCCTTGAGCAATGGAAAAGGTTGTAATGTTACATATAGATTGTGCAGCATTTAAAAATCTAATTTTCTTGAGAATAGGTTGTTTCTTATTTTTGCGAAAACAATTTTATATTAATCTGGTGTTTTACTCTATATGTAATTGTTGAAATAATAATTACAATAAAACTCGGTCTTCTATTTTATTTTATTCTAGAGACTCAAACTATATATGGATGACATTTGAATGAAAGCGCGTCAGTGGTAACAGACGTGCATGGTCAGACTTACTTATATTGTACTCGATTATTTATATTTCAATTCCCTTTAGAAAAAAATACAGTTTGAATGATGTTTTTACATTTCAAACGAGCTTGATTTTGAAAGAAAACTTTTTCTATTAATTACTGTCGGCCGTCAATATTAAAATACGAAAAAACAGTTCGAATATTGATTTATTTATTTTATTGAATAAAATGCCACCCTAGTTCATTTACATTATTCCTATAACACTTCACCTTTCCGATGAAACTTTTTTTTAACAAAAATTCCTAGAAATTAAATAAAAATGAATGCAACAATGACTTTATTGCGAAAAAAATGAAAAAGAACAACAAACAAATCATATCTGGTTGATAAATTTTGTATAAAAATTTACTTTATAAATTTTGTATAAAAATTTACTTGTTAAATTTCGTACAAAAATTTAGTTGATTAATTTTGTATTAAAATTTATCAAGTAGGTATGATTTGCTTGTTGTTCTCCTCGAGTGGCAGGAAGCAACGTAGCGCGCATATTGGCCAGGCTCGTTTCTTTCGACCGTACTTTTTTCCAGGAGGATGCACAGCCAGGGTAAATCTATCGGTTTACTAAGCAATTTTTCATTGCGCGAGCAAGCGAATCTTTTCCATTTTCGTTCGCGATTTAAGCGCCCAATGTATGCGCACCGGAGGAAATTTCCGATCAGCGCACGAGAATTTTTTCCCCTTCTCACTCGTTCGTAAAAAGAAACGATATACGTAAACATAATTATGTATTTTGAACAGGTCTCGGGTAAATTAATTACAAACACCTGAATTTATCGTTTAATATAAGAAAGCCAAGTGTCTAAAACGAGTTTGATAAAACATCTACAAGTATAATTAATTTAGTTTTATAGTTTATCTAAAAAAAGCGACAAAATGATAGTAAACATAAGAGATAACAAAATTTAATTTTTATTCAAATAATTAATTAAGAAATTAACTGTGGGAGCTTGAATCTAAAATTGATTTTTATTATTTCAGGTAGCAGCTGTAAAGGATCGAAACCCTCTGAATAAATAGCAGGTATGTTATATTCTTTAAACAATATTATTGTGCAAGATTAAATATAAAACAAAGTCGCGTGTCTCAGTGCAGTTTAAAATATTTATCAGTGTGTACATTTACGTAAAGCCGATTTCAATTCGTTCGATATCAGAATGCACCCGAGATACGAGGGAATCATCCGATAATCCGTTAGAGGGCATCAAAAGGTATCAACGTCCCTGATACTTGCAGGACAGCAAATAATTGTCTGTCGCATGAAATGTCGATAATAGAAAGGGACAAAAAAGTTTTTTTCACCGTTTTTATTGGTAAACAGATTTAGTTGTTGAATAAATAAAATACGTAAATTCCCCGAGATAGTATTTATTACCGCGCGGCAATTATTCGCCAAAAAGTTAAATTTTTTATTGGAATTTTGCACTAGTATGAATAAATGAATGTCTAAAACGAGCTGAGCATCAATATCATCAATATGTTTTCTGTGTTGCGTTTTAATGTTTATATATTGACGTTGACAAAACTACGACAATCCAATTTATCACGGAGGTGTAAAAGAATGTTATCGAATGAAATATTTCGAAAGTGTGATAACGATTTTTTTTTTCACGAAACTATGAAACATGACGCTTATCAAAAAGTAATCCGATGTATTAACGGAGGAAAAATACTGTCGATATTAAGGGAGACAATCGATCATAAGATAAGTACTCCGAAATCAACAAGTAGCAATGCAATTCAATCGACGGCACTAAATTATTTATTCGAAAAATTAGTATTCCGGTTCAGTGAAAAGATATAATAGAATGAAATGCTGTTTGTTTGTCAACACAATCACTTATTCATATTGGAAACTTTTCCTCCAAATGTAAATATCAAATATTTTATTTTTCATCAATTTTTTGCACCTGCGATGCGCTTGCAACAATTTATTGAAAGAAGTAATGTTTGTTTTAATAATTATAAAATTGCTTATAAATAAAATGCACATGTAATCGGTAAAGTACATATAAAATATGGAAAAATTAAATATGTAGAGATACGAATATGTAAACATTTAAGTATGCATAAATCCATTATGTACATTTAATTATTAGATTCATATTTCTTTCATATAGTTAAACAAATAATTGAGAAAATAGTTCACAAAGGTACACCCACTCCATTCTGCTGTGGAAATTATATTGTAAAGTTTAAATTATGAGAAATTTTCGCAAACACAATTTGTCAGTAAATTAACATGAATGTCTGACTTAATCGTATCCTT
>UXGC01001149.1:0-32784 GCA_900480045.1 Eurytoma adleriae
GCGCTCATAAGTGTATTCTTCAATTTTCAACAAAATGATGCCTGTTGACCCACGGCAAAGGCTGCAATTTAAAACGTTCAAACGTGGTCTTTGGACCCTCGAACCGTTAAATGCGTGTGCCGCATGCAATTGATACACGCGCGTCGTGCGATAAAAGAGCCGGGCTCATCGTAGACACACCACGACCACCTCCGCGTCGTATGCATCTACCGATCTCGTCCTGCCATACACTGTTCGAGAAGAGAATGATAAGTAAAAAATAATACGTTTGAGCTGCTTTGGTATTGCATTTCTCTTATTGCTTGGCTGCTGGCAGCTCTTTGTTTTATACTAACGGTGGATTTCGAGCTGCACTCGTCGGTCGGGCTAGTTTTCGAAGCGAGGCCCGCTTCGGCGCCGGTAGCCACGTTGCTGTCATTGTGAGCTGCAGGATCCGTAGCGTCGACCAACTCTACAACGGCTACTTCTTCTTGCGTTCGCCAACAAAAATACTCGTTACATCTTTCATGCCTGGATGCTAGTCCAGTCAACACTTTTTTTTATATATCTAGCATAATATAGGACTTAATAGAGGAGTGTGTGAGTGTAGCAGTTAGTGTTCTCGTAATGTAAAAAAGAGTGAAGAACCATCTTGATTCAGGTGAAAAGTGAACTCTGAACTGATCTGACTAGCTCGATTGTCACTTTTAGTAGAAATCGATCTTTTTTACTTATGATTAATGGCTAAAAACTGACAATTTTTGGTCAGTAGTAAGTGAAATTATGAAACAACAAGCAGCCAGTTTACCCTGGTAAACGCTAGATTATGACTAGTTATAATGTGCAGTCCGTGGTCCTGGAAGAAGTAAATTTTTAAGAAGAAGTCTAAATTAAATATTTAAATTTAATAGGATAATTAAAAAATGACTACGTAATTAACATTGTTGATGAGAATTTTCTAAACTCAAAATCGCAATAATAATCAGTAACACTGAATTTCTTATCATTTTATCTTCAGTAAGTGCACATTTTTCTTAGACATTGAATAAAGTTACATTTATAATCGAAATGTAACCAGTAAAACTAGTCATTATCTGACCAGTGACTTTTAACTGTTCATGTTGTTCTCTAATATTCTATTTGAAATATCTACCAGGATAATTATGATCAAAATAATTTAATTTTTGACCGATTTCTAGAAAAGACTCACACTTTTTCACATTTAGAGAGCAAGGACCTGTTGATACATTCATTTTAAATTGAGACACTCCCGTAGACATTTTAGTTACGAATTCGTGTATTTCGGATGCTATTGTTCGTGAGATCCCCCTGCGGAAGGCTGCAAGCACGTTATGCACGAGAAGAGCCAAGGTACAAATTTAGCTGTGAACGAATTTATCTCACCCTATAACCAAATCGTCCAGTCATTACTGGCGTTTATTACCTAAGTCTGTTTCGTTTAATTCGACATTATGCGAGTCTTTCGAAATAGCCATCGGGTGGTCATTGTTAGTGCACGGCGAACCGGGGAGGGCGGCGGATTTGCCGCTGATTGTTGTAGGGACGGGAAAAATAAACGACCTGACAGATGGTAGAAAATCGGCCCCTGTAATATTTAACCACGTAACCCCCCCGTATCATTCGATACTTCGACCGAGCTTATATTAGCGAGCAAGTTACGTGGAGGGAATGCTCGTTTGAAAAAATTATATAAATACTTACGTAAATCGCTCTAGAATAATTACGTAAATTGGAGCAACAGCTCGTTGAATGCGCGATCGATATTATTTTGTTGCTGCCTTCTTTTCGTCTCCTTATTGAAAGGATTGAATTCGACACCGATGTAAGTGTAATTTTAACGTCGAGAATGCAAAAAAAATGCAGTTTTTCTCAAAATTCGTCCGTGAAAGCGCCTACACCGAGGAAAATATTGTACCCGTGTTTCGCGGAGTAATCAAAGTAAAGAAAAAGACCTTAAAAAGGTATATCGATCGATGTTTCATTGTTCGCAATAGGTAACGCAGTACTGATAGTTACTCAAAGAGGAAATAAAATCGTCGTTTATATGCCTCATGATTTACTTTTTGTGTCAGAGCTTTTTGTTTAGGTAGTATGGTACAATCCGAAATGTCAAAAAAGGATTCAACGAAGAAAGGAAGATTACGGAACTCTGCATGGAATGCCAAATAAAAAAAGTCATACTCGGTCAGCCGAAAGTCTACCCGCGTTTGTGAACTTCTAAGACCGTTTCTTTCGTCCCTTGCCTTTACAAGCCTTCAGGTACATTATTAATACATACATAACAGGGTAACGTAGATTTCGCTGAATCAGATCAGCGACCACCAACCTGTTTTTTTCTCGAAAATCGGCTGGCAGAACTCGGAGACGTGGTTGATGAGGGGTTTGTTAGCAAGTGGATCAGCCAGCGAAGTAGCTGCAGTCAAGGTTTGGGAATCCGCGAGTCCAATCGAAGATAACTGCTCGCCCTTCGACTTCTTCTCCTTGTCCTTTCGCTTGGCAATCGGATGTGGCAGGCTCTTCGTACTGCAATTAACAGAGGATTCACATTTAAATTGCGATTTTTAGTAGAACAAAAATAGAATAAATATTATCATACATGGTGTAGTAATTAACGTAATTTTTTAATTTCTAATAATTATTTCTTATACAACTTTAAACAAACTGTACATATAATAAATAAACGTATAAATAATATTGGGGAATCAATTTTATTGTCTATTGAAGAATTTAAAAGATGAAATGAAAAAGAAAATGATAGAAGTAGCTCTGAAATATTAGCATTAAGTAGGAAACGTCACTGCGGCGGCCCACGTGTTTCTCCATGTGCCACTGCAGAATGAAACTGCGACTGCGATAGGTCATATGCTCGTGTATGAGAGAGAACGCGAAATACTCAAGACGACGCAAAATCCGCTGATTAAGCGAAAAACTACAAGTCGGTTATTTTTAAAAAAGACTACGTTGTAGAAGTGAGACTGTTATGGAATCGTCATAAATTAATATTGCGCAATGACTATACAATTAATTATTGAGAGAATTACATTGAAATACAGATTTCTTCTAATCGTGAAATTGCATTGTAGTCTTAAAATTTAAAGTTTAATTCTAATACGATTTATGACATTTTTTTTGAGATTGTGATAAAGTGACCTTGACCCTTAAAGCATTACGACATGGTGAACTGAAATAAATGATCAAACCCATTTTGCATTTTCGCCGTAACGACACTCGTTATATTTACCTTTCCCCTCGGACCATTATCATTTACGCAATTTTACTAAAACCTCTGTTGCAGGCTTCGTGGAATATGCGAATATCGTTCCGTAATACAACAAAACGTGCAGATGCCTTTAGATAGACGGATACAATAGAAAATTTATTTTAGAATTTACATTAGGTAATGTATTTTTACTATTGAATTTATACTTGTCAATGGATTGTATAACAATTGTTTATACAAATAAGAAATTATATGAAATGAAAAACCTCGAAACTTTTCAAATCATTTATGTAATTGAAAGATTATTTTAGTTTTAAAATGTTTTTACTTGTAATAATTAACAATAATAGTTTTGAAGTAATTTTGTAATTTTGTAATTAAGTTTGCGTTACTTTCGTTATCCAACACTGCCGTAAATCAGTATTTCGGGGGTACATTGTAATTTTAGTAACATGACTGCATTGATTATAAAAATTCAATCAATTGTTTTCAATGATTATGTCAATTTTTTTATAATCAGTTATAATTGTATAAATTGTGAAGCAGTAGCTTCCTTCAACACCTAATTACCTGAACATTCAGGTCTATAAAGGTGCGATACTCGTAAAACTAAGGCTGCAGATCCATTAGTACTTGCACACAGTTTTCTTAAATAAAAAGCTACACCTTCGTTTCTTTAATTACCTACATATATACGCCCGTCAATTAGCAGCGCGCCCTAGAAACCGCGAGGCAATTTTCGGAGCGCCGCATGCGGGATTACGTCGCACGGGTGCATCCAGCGCGTGCATTATGTAAATAGCCGCGGGCAGAAGTAAATAATTCGCGCGGGACGGCGGTGCAAGTTGACCGCACGCGGCTCGTATAAATAGCGCGGCAGCGCGCGGCTCTTATCCAGTAATTCGAGGCTGGGAGAGGGCACACGTGCACGGCCACGTGCACCGCGGACAGGGAAGCCCCACGCGCGCTCGTTGAGCGGTTTTTCGTCCCGCTGCCTGCCTCACCTGCGGCAGCCTACATCCTGTAACCGTGCACGCTTTTTATCCTCCGCGCGTGAAATTTTGTGTCGAATTCGGGCGTTTAATTATAAGGATGGAATTACCGATACGAAATACTTGTTCTGTGAGATCGATCGTTAAAGCGAGGCAAGGTTGCAAGCTTTAAGGCGTTTCGGTGAACGTTTTATGAACGATGGACTTGTTGTGTGAATATGCTAGGGGTTGTTTTAACTTTCATAAATTTTAGGCTTTTTTGTGACTTGTTCCGTGCGCTGAAAGAATTTTCCCGTAAAAATTACGTAAAAAAATGTAGTCGAGGGACTTGCGCGTACAAAATTGTAATTTTTACGCGGAGCTTGCGCGATTCAAAAAGCTCCGTAATTTTTACAGGCAAATCTCCGTAGTTTTTACGAGAAAAGCTTCGTAATTTTTACGGGAACGTCACCGTAATTTTTACGGAGCTTTTCGTTTCGTGCAAACTCCGCGTAAAATTTACAATGATTTCCCGTAAAAATTTCAAAAATGGCAAATTGTCCCGCGATTACGGGTTTTCCCGTAATTTTTACGATGGCCTTCACTGTCATTTTGACGGGAAAATTCTCACAGTGTGTAAATCTAAATGTTTTTCATAAATCTGCCATAATGAGTGAATTAATTTTCACGAGAATCCTTAGCAAATAACGCACCACAACTTTCTTGTTTATATAAGATGCACGTGGCAAAGGTAAGCAAGCAGTAACACCTGCAGACACTGAGTTTATTGGCATAATTAAGGTCATTAAAGAAGTCGAAGTATTTTCCATGCATTTCTTTTAAACTTTTTAATCTGAGAATTCCTGTCGTAATGACGAAAGTTCGTTTGTTTAATACTTTTCTACCCAATGCTGGCATACAATCTTGGAATAAACTACTTCTCGATATATTTTTTTAAATCTTGTATGACTATTTAAAGATTACTAAAAATAAATATAAAGATTAGATTAAAGTAAATTTAAAGATTAAAGTAGAGTAAGCGTAAATTTAACAAAATGAAAAAAAGTTTACTACTATTCATTCTGTTCACCATGTCAAGATATTGCATGAGAAACGCCTGGGGTTTTTTTAACTTCTGAATAGAAGAATTAAAAAATTACCACAAATCATACGAAAATTTTTCTATCAGTCAATTAAAACGATGTTTAAGATAAACAGAATGAACCAAAAAAACTTTTTTGTAATACACGATGAACAACATTGAAAGAAAAAATGTTGACTCACCAAGATCCAAAAGTTGAAGGATTGCCTCCATGATAGCCGCTGCTATTACTGTCCCGTGAAATTGAACTCCCACTGCTGTATTACAAAAAAATATAAAATGAAATTTTAATTTATTTCAATCAAAATAATCATAAATGTTGATTATTGTAAATAATGAAAATAAAATTTAGATTAGTTCTTTTACTTAAATTTGCATAAACTGCATAGGAACATTTGTTTACATAATGACTAATTATTAGTTTTCATACCATTAATAAACCAATATCTATTTTGGTGCATACGCATTACTGTATCTGTTCGATAAATAGATTAATGTGCATAATTAATCATTTACTCTATATATTAAAAACAATGCGAAAGGGTATCGATTGTAGTACCCTTCCTCTTCTCTACATGACTGTGATATTTCAAAGAAAAGGAACAGACTAGGTTGTGTCACAAATTATAAAAGACATTCTGTTAAACGTTATATAGACTGTGCGAAACAAATGTATGTAATGTATACCTCCGAACAAACCCTCGGCTGTCTATATTTAGGCTGAATAGTATTTTGAAGGGTGTGTATAACCCTTTTGAATGCATTGTTATTGCTAGCTATTAATGCCAGCAGCAGACGCTGTACATAAGATGATGGGAGATATTCTTAGATCAATATTAACTTTGATAGTGACTATTATTATTACATCATTATTGTCGTTTACTCTGACAATGTCAAAAATCCACTTAATTCGAGTGATGACTAAATCAATCTGAGAAACTCAAATTGTTCTGAAAGAGGGATTTTACAGATATTCGTATAAATTTACTGATTGAATAAAAAATTAATTGTAATTTAATTTTATAAATATTTGATTATTAACATCTTAAATTTTAACAATTAAATAGATTTGATTTTGATTATTAATGGTACTTTTCAACACGGGAGCGGTAGTAAAAGAATCAATTTTAAATTTTAGTTTATCATTTGTTATATATGCATTTTTTGTAGCCGGAATTCGGAATCGCAATCTATACGGAAGAATCACCCATCGACTTCCAATTCCTTAGCGTTTTGTTGATAAAAAAAAGTATTTCAGAAAGTGATTTCTTCTATTGGAATTTTCTTGTATACCAATATAAATTGGTATTTTCACAAACAGTGAGCTTTTATAAACTATTTTTGACAAAGAAAGGTATTGTTTCATGGAATATGCAAAAAGTGTCACCTGGTACCGACCACAATTTATTATTTTCCAGGAAACATGTATTGATTTAAAATATAAATTTATTGTCCATAAATGAGCCTATACTTTAGACGTTTGAAAAGCTTTGATCTCCATAAAAAGTCTTCAAATTTTGTAACTGTATCTTATTAAGTATTTTATTAATCTACCATAAAATATCCGGTAAACCATAAACTAAAACCACCATAAACTTTCCGGTAGTCTAAAGTAATAAATATTTGAATCGTATAAAAATTGTTGACAATTAAAACAATTATCAATATTACACATCTTTACATTATTTATTATTTTGTATTTCCTAAGATTGTAAATGCTTAGCTTTGCGTTATGCTTTTTTCGATACTCGATCTTTAACAGCTTTTTACTTCAAAACTAATCGTTTTTCGAAAAACAAATGGTGGTCTTATGTGAGTTTTCCGGAAACTTTTTTGCAAAGTGGACTTACGTTGTTTTACAAATCCCACGGGAAATATTAGTCGATTTCCGAGTCATGTAAAAATTTTAGGCCAAAGAGAGACTTTAAAATATTGCGCAACTGCAATAAACCCATTTATCTTTTTAAATGGACTTACGCATTTTTCCCGGTCAGGCTTGTCTAATGTACAGCCGTCAATCACGGAAATCGGGAAACGTGCGGTGGCAGACCTATAGGCAGACTCTTCCTCACATAATGCACAAAAATGTAAAGGACACCTACATAATTATCCAGCAATAGAATGTCAATGCTAATTATATCCTCACATTGAATCAGCAAAACGTGCATTTACGCGCTTAATATAACTCGGGTAGTCGGGTGAGCCAGAAATAGGGTTTGAATACGCCTGATTAGGGACATTTGGTTCAATGGGGTGTACTCGGACGGGTCACTCCACGTCGACACGAATTTATTGAAAAGGCGTATTATTAAACTCTGCATGACATTCACAATTAGACGTTGATATTCTAATTAAAATCAATCTAATCCTATATCGAAACATACTGTTCACATAGAAAGCTTTAAGGAGATGCCGTATACCGACATTAAAGTTTTTCGTTTCATTTAATGTACCCTGATCTTAGTCTTTAAAAAATGTACCTCTGCATCAATAATTATATTAATTAAAAAATTGAATTAATAAAACGAAAAATCTTAATTGTCGGTATCCACGTATAAGATATATATATGTAATATAGTCCCTTAAAAGTGCATTACGTACTTGTAATTAAAAAAAAAAAGAAATTAAATTTTAAATTAAGCCAAAATTCCGTTTGCGAATGAAAGATCGAAACTGGAATATTTTCCGATCGGATGTTTTGAACCACGTTATCCTGCTCCGTGCACTGCAGTGCATATGTAGCATTGAAGTCGCGGCGTAGCACTGTTGACCTTCGGCGTGTATATAGCATCGGGCATTGCCGAGGCGCTCATGACATCGCGTCTTCGGAGCGCCTAACTATCGTGCTACTACAAACTGAATGGCGATCTTGACGCTTCCGTTAAACTAACGAGCGTTACGTTACGCGCGAGCATCACCTCCGATCGTACAGGTTGATATTCCTT
The DNA here is from genome assembly GCA_900480045.1 of Eurytoma adleriae. Taxonomy (NCBI): domain Eukaryota; kingdom Metazoa; phylum Arthropoda; class Insecta; order Hymenoptera; family Eurytomidae; genus Eurytoma; species Eurytoma adleriae. The sequence goes on from UXGC01001149.1 coordinate 8,239, forward strand.
TGAAACACTTACGTACAAGGTACGCCTGAGTGTCTAATGTGTGCGCGGTAATCTCTAAAGTTTTTATCGGCAATTTATCAAATGGAGATGATACGTTATTTTAAGAGAGGAAAATTTATTTTTAAACGCGTGCGAACACTAGTTGCAGCGGCGAACCTCGCGAAACGGACTATCGCACGTCGAATTAATATCGAGTCGAATTAGTATCGTCTTTTGCCGGCACGGATAATCAGAATGCTTATTATATTTTTATAAAATTGTACCTCAAATTACTCATGCAGCAGATTCAAACAGGAGGGTTCGAAAAATTCAATGATTAGATACATCGTCAAGTGAGTATATTACTTGTAATCGTAACGGTTTTTTTATTCTACGAATTATCTCGGTATTTATACGCATATTTAGACAACTTCACTGCTAATCATCGATTTCTGGAGCAAAATCTGCTCTTGCAACATTGCTTACATCGAAATTTTCAAACTCCATTCCAGCTTCTTCACCTGGTTCTTCATACCTACGCACGCAATATTGTCACCAACAGAATTCATGCGTAAATGCATGAAATGCAATCTGCATACCGGACAGATGCCTATCTGGCGTACACTTTTTCTCGTCTACTTTTTATAAACAGGAAAGAAAACATTGAAATCTTTAAGATACTCCTCGACTACTCGTCCTCTTATTTACTTATTATCAAAAAGCAAGAATATAACCCACCTGGTGTTCGATTGACTGTTGCTGCAGGAGTATCCGGAGTCGTGGGTCGGCGTGGTGTTCTCGACGGAGCTCTCCTCGTTGCCGTTGTCGGGCTTCATGATGGCCACAGCACGGCGTGCGCGCCGCCTCGGTACCGACGTAGTCCTATCCAGTCGCCGCGTCACTCTGTCACTTAGAGTATGCACACCTTGGTCGGCTTCTACTGCGCTGATACGACGACCTCCTCGGTCGTAAGGCCCTCGCCTCTCCCCATCCCCGGAGACGCTCTAGATGCTGCTGCTGCGCCTGACTCGAAGCCACGTAAGTACCACACCACGCACTGGTGCACTGTACAGTGTGTATGCTGAGTACTTTTATCGTCGTCGACTGCGACCGGAGTCGCGGTGCTCGCCGACAAGGGAGCGTGACTTTCTTCCGCGCGAAGGGGACGTTATCGCCCAGGGAAGACCGCGAGTCGAATGAGCCAGCCGTTCGCGCTCATCCCCCGAGAGTAAACAGCTTTGGAGGCCGCGCTTGCGCAGTACGCCCGGACTGCCAACTCTGCGCGCGCAGCCGCGAAATACGAATTGCTGCGGCGCTTAATATCGATCCTACACTGCTATTCTTAACCCTTTTGTAGAGAAAATTGTTTTGTCCGATTGTTCTGTATATTAGAAATACATTTTTGTCGTTGCAATAGCAGTAAACTTAAGAAATAGCAATAAATAAATTGTTAATGTAGCTTGTTATAAAAAGTGACAGAATGTACTGTTTATTTAACACTAAACATCAATACAACTTAAAATCTTGATTTTTTTTATAATAAAGCGCTGCGCTTAAGTAACTAAGATGTAAACAGTAGCATAAACATGAAATTGGAGGAATAAGCGGCGAATCGAGCTTTCGGAGCAGCGGCCGAGATTCTCAAGTACCGGCGCGTAGGTTGGCGTGCCTGGCCGGCGCGGCGATGCACAACTGCAGAATGCAGTTGGATCGTCGCGGTGCAGCTTGCGAATCACGCGTACTGCCACGTGAGTTCGGGCCCCACCAGCGCATCCCGCGGTATTTATTTTCTTCATCGTGCACGCGCCTCCTCGCGAACCGCATGCCTCTCCTCTTACGCTCGGAGGCCTCGATCGTCAAATTTTTTCCGCGTCCTTTCGAGTACGAAATTGGCGCAAGGGGTATAAAATACGTATGTGCAGACCCTACCCTGCGAGTGCACACAGCACGGAATTTTTTTTTTTATTATTTCTGGCGCAAGTACCGCGGGGTGCTTACATAACGTAACTATATAGCGCTACATAAGGAGGGATTTTTCCATAGAGCAATGCATGAGTTTGCGCGTTATTTCTCCCATTGTTATAAGCGCGTCGCTATTATGCTACTGGGTCCGGCGGGAAAGTAAACAGTCGCGCGTACGGCATTGTGATTAGATATTTATTGATGCACACGAGATGCGTGTCGAACTTCCTTTTTTTTCTCTCTTTTCGAAGACCTGCCGAGCGCCACGTGGAGGAATTTTCATAACCGTGCGCTAAACTTTCCTGATGCGATAGCTATATAACCGATAAAAATTTGCATTAAAAGATTACTTGCAGTGAAAGGTTCAAAATACGCTTCTTACGTGTCACTTTGTTTTTGTCAGTGGAAAACCCCGATTTTGTTAATATCGATTTTTTTATATCTATAATCATAAGAATGAAGTAAAGTATTGAGATAGAGGATAGAGATTACTTATAAAAACTACGATGAAGTTCACCGAAAAAGTTACATTTAATTAAGTACGTAAAACGATAATTTCTCTAAAAATCATCGTAAATCGTAAAAAATTACGTGAAAAAAACGAAATCGGGCGGAATGGTCTGAAGTAGACAATCCATCAAAATTACGGAGCTTTTCACATACGATGATTATTAAGAAGCTTTTCCCATATTATACGGACAGTAGGTAGTCCTTAATAAAAATTTACCGAAAATAATTACAAAAATAATGAAATATTTACCTAAAACTATAATATACTACTTTGCACAAAAGATAAGTACGGAGCTTTTTCAGTATGGAAATTATAGAGCTTTTCCTGCTAAAATTACAGTTTTCCATGACCCAGTATAAATTACACGTGTTTTTTACCGTGAAAATTTCCAGTATCGCAAATCATCGTATTTCACTAATTTTTTTGGTGAGCTTCACTGTAATTTTTCCCAGAAAATAATCTTAGTGCAGGGAAGATAAAGGATACATAATATCCCATAGAAAGTGTCACAAAGCCCGAAGCTGTAATAATTATTACGGATTACCCGTTATGCTATGTCCCTTGTCCAATTCCAAAATTAGATATTGGTCTTCATTTTTGTAACCAATTGAAATAGATAATTACACAAGGCTATTGATATCCACGTAACTTCACGTAATTCATTGCGGGATTAGCCGCTGTGAAAATAACTGACAATGCAGCTTTCAGGATACATTTAAACAACCCAAAATTGTATTTACTTATGCAATGTTTGAGATCTTACGTTTTCAGAACAATAAGATGACAACCCTCAATCTTAAATATAGATTTGCATTTTATAACAGACCGTATTTATATATTTTACATAATCTCGTGTATTACTATAGTTTAAATAATATTAATAAATAAATAAAATTAATAAGGACCTGCCGGCTAAACCTTTGAAAATGTCAAAATAATTGAATTTCGTTAAACATCGTATACAAATGAATTTTAGTGAACAATGAAAAGTAATTTTCATTAAAAAAATTATTTTACAGTATTGTTGTTAAAGAAAACAAAACGAATTTGTATTAAACAATAAACTACTTTTTTACAAAGAGCGCAAAGATTTAACATTAAAGGACGTATTATAACATTTAATATTGAGCTTTAATAATCGTGAATAACAATGGTACAACTTATTTTTTTTTTTTATTACAAAAGCTTCTAGGTAGGAAACAAAAAAGCAATTCTACTTTTCCTCCTACGTTTTTTATAAATATATATTTTGCTTTAAAATTACCCTTTTTCAAATAACAAAACTCATTAGCAAGTCTATTAATTAACGCGAAAATGCAGGTAAAAATATCAGTGCCTTTATTTTTAACCCCATTATCGGTTAAATGATAAAAAATTTAATGATTGCACGGTTATAAACTTGATTCTTACACATTCGATAAAAAAATCGCGGAAAAACTATTAGCAACTTCCCCTACTATTTTCTTCTTTTAGCTCGTTAACTGATAAAAATACATAGTACGTTATACGCTGCAATTTACGTTTGACAACATTTTGCATCGAAATTTAGATAAACCGTCGAACAATGTTTCTAATTCGCGAAAAGCACTGCTACATAAGAAAGTATAACATCGGTTACATAACGTCAGTTTTTTTCTGAAATACTCACTATTTGCGGCTAATCAAATTTTCCTTCCCGCGCATGAATAAGATTGTTTAGCTTTAAGAAAAATTTGAATGGAAAAAAATTTTAATTTTAGAAAGAAATTATCAATTTCGTCGTCAACATTCCTCATTATTAGGTATATAGATAACACATTAAAGATTAGCTCAGTGTGTATGCAATGTGCTTAATAAACAATGCTTGCATTGATTTGTTTCCTTCCACTTCCTTGAGAGACTATCAACTTTACTTTCATAAATATTGTTAATATCAATATATAAAGGCCAGCTTTGTGACGACAGTGCATATGTGCGATAAACGAATCGAACTATCAATCATTCAGATATAGTACTATAGGAGGCATTTCGCGCTCCTAGATGGCGCAGCAGGATGGATACCGACTTTGCGCCCAAAAATTGCAATAACGTGTGCGACGTTTTAGCGACGTTTCTTAATTTGAAATTATAAACATTCAAAAAACAATGCATTATTGTAGGTATTGACAATTAAAATTCTGAATCAATATAAGAAAATGTGAATATCTTCACAGGTCGTCGAAAAGAATTTAGATGAAAATGTATACAGAAATCTATATTAATTTTTAAAATTATAAAAAAGAAAACTAAACCTTGATCCAGCAGCTAGTAATTAGTTTAAACTATTTTGAATTTCGCGCTTTTGATATCATCTCCTTGATAACAAATTATTCTTATAGTACATGTACGTTTATAGAACAAATAAAATCAATAATTAGGTGATTTACTCGACCTATTCAAATGAGGCGTTTGGAATGCTGGACGTAAATTAGTTTGCATGTTCGTAATAAGGGTACGTTAAAAATTGAACGTGCGAGTCATTTTTAGAAACGATTTGGATCAAGGATTTTCTTGCTTATCTTGCTATCATTAATTCTCTCTTTTTTTACGATGAGATATTTTAATATTGAATTTTCGATGTCCATTTAAAAATAAAAATGTTCTAAATTTCTTATATTATATATTTATAGTATTAAATGCATATAAAACACTTGTTTAAAAAATTAAATCAGCAAATCTTTGAAAAATAAAAGCTGATATAAACATCTTTATTATATCTGTACAGTATAAAAAGTAAGTGTATATATTCATTTTATTTTATATACAAGATAAAGTACTCCTCGAGTGGTCGTCACTCGACCGAAATGATTTTAATTTAAAATTTAAAAAAAAAAAGAAAAATCAATAGGTCATAAAACTAATATCACAGTTGTCAGGTACTCTCGTATAGGCGGATAGCCGGTGCATCGTTCCTGAAAAATGAAAAAAGAATGCGAATTAAAGAGAGCGGAGTCCGGGAGGTGCATGGATCATGGGAGTCACGTCGTTGTTATGAGAAGTATTGTTGAAAGCAAGTGATGTGAAAAAATAAACCCACGAGTGAATATGCTTGTATTACAGTTTGTATTTGATTCTGTATCTGTTGCGTATATTTACTTCGTGACGGCGGAGTCACTGTTACAGTCAATTAAGGAGCCTTTTGTTTTTCTCTTCCTCTTTCTCTCTCTTTCTCTCTCTCTCTTTCTTTCTCTCTCTTTCTCTCTTTCTCTCTCTCCTTCTCTCTTAACGTTTTCGGCCCTCACTAAAGCCGCTTAGAATAGAATATTTTTTTTCCTCTTTGTATTTAAGATCCATTCAGTATGAAAAATTATACAGCGCTCGCGCCTTTTCTTTTTTTAAAGCTTTTCTGTTTCTCTCTCGCTCTCTCTCTCTCTCTCTCTCTCTCTTTCATTATTGTAATATACAGTTTTTTAAGACATTGGTGTGTAGTTTTCTTTATTCTCTATTATTTACTGTTCTCATGCTTGTTTTTTTTTCGCAAAAACGCTTATGTATTGTACTCTTTCTGATGCCGTCGCTCGTTTCGCAGGTATACACACAAATGGGCAGACGTAGCGAGATTGCATACGATTTCTTTTTTAAGACAAGAAACAAAATGCTCGCGAGTTACGTAGAAAACCGCTATCATAAGTAAAGTGTACCTCCCGTATTAGAAAGTAAACCGTGGACGAGGCGAACCGGCAGTCATTTCAGTTGATCTCATTTAAAAATATCTTTTATATTCTGTATAATTTTACAAGCGCACGTCTAATCTAAATGCTAGTTGTCGCGTAAAACACCGATACGTTTTTTTAAATCTTGTTTTTAAATTTTTTTTAACAAAAAATCAACTATAAAATAATGAAGTAAAAAATACATTTGAACCTCGAGTCATTGTACAGGTTCAATTTGTACCTCGCGTTCAATCTTCTTTTCTATTTAGAATTCCTCATGTAAAAGTTGATGTATACAATGTTTGTTTAAATAGGTGAGGTTATTTAGTAATTGAGACACTTAGTATATCGCTAGTCGATAATTGAGTAACATATTAATCACAATTGAATCCTTGAGATATTTCATTTGAATAAAAATAAAATAGATCATCGAGTCGATTTTGATACAATGTGACTTGATTAATCCTTTTCTCTACACATATAAATTTCGTATGTCAAATGGATTCACGTTTGGATAGTTAAATATACGTTGTGTAGCTATATGAATATTTATGAAAATTCACACAAATATATATTATATACATTTATGAATTTTATAAAAATTATCAAAATACTTTCGAGAATCGTCCGCGCATCTCTTGGGTTAATTCATTTTCATCTTTTAAATACGACAAATTTGTTCGCTGTTAATCGCATAGTTAACTTTCTTTTATATTCTCGAATGTTTTTCTTTTTATTTTTCTCCTTTTTCTTAAAAACGCCTTTGTACATACTTTGTATGTAATTTCTTTATCCAATTACTGTGACGCAATAATCGCGATAGCGCGAAGTTACTTTTGTTTAAAGCACAGGCACACTTAAAATAATACGTATTACCGTGATGTCCGGTCTCAAGTGTGATGATAAGCAAGAATTAACGAAAAGTAAGAGTTGCAGTTATTTTTTTTCAGTAAATGTTGAGATGTGACGAACGTAAACAACAGTTAAAAGTAGGGATGGTCGTGGTAGTTTTCTTCTGTTGCAGGCCCGACGTGGTCAAGTGAGTCTTTATAAATCGTCTCAATTCGTGGCGTGCGTCCTGCATTGTGTGTTACCAGTCGGTCTGCGAAGACAAATACAAATATTACATTTTCCCCATGAAATTCATGTGATGCGGGCAAAAATGACGATATCGACTTATAGGTTTCACATGTATCTCTCATTACTTTCAACAGCGCAATGGCCAACTCGTATTCGTTTGTTCCACTGCAACTTTTGTACTTACGAATTTGCTCAACTCATTAGTGTTCGTCCTCGTCCATCCGCAGGCGTTTTCTTCGATCGTCGCCGACGTTGCGCTCCTCGGCCTCCAGTACTTTCAAGCGGGAGCCACAGATCTCCTGTCCGTGGAGAGCCTGTACGAAAATAGACGTATTAGAATACACGAGTTCGCGGAACGCGCGAATCCATTGAGTTCAGTAAATGTAGTGCAGCGGAGTGACGCACAGTACCTCGATAGCTTTATTGGCACTTTCGACTGTTGCATACTTGGCGTAACCGCAATTTTTCCCGGGAAGCATGTACACATCAATGAGATTTCCGAACCTGCAGAACGCATCTTTCATGGCATATATGGGAGGCACTGGAGGACCGCAGACGATGAAGCATCGCTTAGCAACGTCCGCGTCGATACTGGCCATTGGTTGCACAGGTGGCAGCTTGCCCAGTGAGTGATCTAAAGCTTGGATTTAAAAATTTGTAAACAAACCGTAGTAAAACAGTAATATTTTTAAATGGAATACATACTGGGTGCTGTCAAGCCGGCCGCTTGAATGAGAGACGTTGCTTGTGCAATTGTCTCTGCCAGATGGGCCAAGTCAGTTCTAGCTGCTACAACACCTCCTGGTGTTGAGATATTGTTATTTGGGATACCTTGTTTGATACCTGGTTTTTGTGGTATTGGTCCTGATAAATCTGGTTTAACTATCATTCTGTGACCAAGGGGATATTCAAAACCATGGAACTTTTCTCTCGCGTAGGCAGCTGCACTGGGATTTGTGTAGACCACTGTAGCGTGGCCTCTTGGCATTCTATATCTAGCATCTGTTTTTAGGTGGCAATAATCCATGCCAGGTACAATATCGAACAATTTCCATAGTTGATCTTGATTTAAAACTGGATGTGCTATGACCTGAAGTTTAGTGTAACCTTCTGGATTGGGATAATTTGCTACAATATCCCATGCTACGTTGTTTTTACTGTAATTGTTACCGTAATTTGAATTATTAGAGTTATCATAATTCATGGACATTCCGTTGCTGAATTTTTGATCTGGATCAGGCTTAGGTCTTTTTGGTTCGGCAAATACAGCTTTGTACTTTCGATCACATTCTTCAAAGGCTCTTGCGGCACTAGATACTTTCTTAAATTTAACGTAACCAAAACCTTTTGATTCATTAGTATTTCTATCCTTAACTACTGTGACATATTCGATAGGTCCAAATTTGGAAAACTCCTGCTGCAGCTCAATGTCTGTCATGGACTTAGGTAGGACACAGAACAATCGAACCCAACGTTCCTCTTCATTTGTCTCTCTAACAGAACCTTGATCTCGGCTATAAAAGAAAAATGGTCAAAATCAATTACTGAAAATCCATAAATAGCCAGGTCTACTTTTTAGTTAAGCACTTTGCATATCATTAGTTAAAAAAAAGATTTGACTCATTTGCACGCTAAGGCTCACATTCCGAATCCTTCATTTACATGTCTTTTTTTGGAATCAATGCATCACCACACATCACTATATTAGAACGTACTTTAATAATTCATAACTGTTTAATATTAATATCATTTTTATAATTATAATTTTTCTTTTATAATTTTATTACAAAATTTTAATTAAGATTAAATTTAATTTGTAAAATATTTGCTTTACTTTGATAAGTAACATAATTTCATTAAGAAAACAAATATAATCTTCAATTAATCTAAGATAAAATGCAAATGAATGCAAATATATATATACACATTTGTTTGTTCAAAAGTACATAAAAAGATCAATTAAATTTCTCTTCAAGCATTTACTTACAATTAGAGCCGAGATATCAATGTGAAACATTATTTACTGCAGCCTATTCACCTGATTCCACGGTGTACCATTTTTTAAAACGCCGTAAATAAACAAATCAAATATCAAAACCAACAAGCCGTGCACCGCTGCAACACTGAATACACACCAACCACACCGCAACCGAAAATACTCGTGCGGAGCACACGTGCCGGACTTACTTGGACGCAATCATGACTTTAATGGGTCTGCCGACGGAGCCGAGCATCTTGCCGTTCATCTCCTCCAGGGCGAACGCCGCCTCGGACGTCTTCGAGTACTTGATGTACGTGACCCCTGCGGCCGCAACAAGAAAAAAAACGTGAGTAAAATCCCGTACGTCTCGCACTCGCGTGCGCCTCCTTATCGGCGTACACGTAAAAGTGATAAAAAAAAAAAGAAGAAGAGGCGTGGAGGCCTCGCGGCACATGCCTTTATTCTCGCCAGTGTTGCGATCCTTGACCACCCAGATGTCCTCGATCTTGCCGAACTTCTCGAAGGCCTTGCGCAGCTCGTCCTCCTCGAGGCTCTTGTGGCAGATGACGAAGAGCCGGGAGTTCGGCGGGTCGTCATTCTTCGACCTGGGGTCCTGGCCGGAGCCGCCGTAGTACGACGAGTCCCCGCGATCTCCACGGTGGTCAGCCATTTTACACACTGAAAGCGGCCCTCGCGCCGACGGTGCGCCCGTACACTGCCGAGACGACGCTGCTGCCGCCGCCGCCGCCGCCGCCGCGAGCCAGACGGAGAGAGAGAGAGAGCCTCTCCCGCGGCGCCGCGCGCCGCTGTGTGCGCCGAGAGTGTGTATATATAGGCGAGCCGGCCGTGTATGTACGCGTCGCCGTCCCTTGCCGGCGGACGCGCGCGACGTGACTGATCGGCCCCGCGAATCCGATGCTCCCCCCGAAACCCCGAGAGAGACTCGTATTATTTTTCTCTTATATCTGCAACATGCGAAAACCATAGTACATTGTATAGTACACCATATTACACTATATATATATGTATATAGTATAGTACAGAATTTTTCTTTTTTTTGTCGAAAGAAGAGATTATTTATATCGAGTGTGTGGTAATTTTTTTATAAAACGAGATTTTAGAATGGATTTAATATACTACGCTGCAGGAAAGTAAATCTTGCGCTCGGCCGCGCGCTTATGTGTATACACGGCTGACTGCGTGTCATTTGGTCTTGGCAAATGGTGACTTTCTACTCTCCTATAATTCTGTTATCGTTATTTTTTTTTTCTCTCTCCGCTCTTTTTCGGCCGGAAAAACAACGGTATTTCTTTTTTACAGTTTCGCAGCTTCGACGCGGAATCGCGGGGGTCTTCGTTAATTCGTATCTCTTACGTTGTCATTACGACGCTGGTAGGAAGTGAAATGACTTAATTGTAGATTACGGGAAGGAGGGGGAGAATAGAATGTCGCTTTCGCTCTACTTTTTCATGCTCACTTATGTAAAGTGTCTCCGGGCGAGATTTGATATTCCTGAATATTTCTTCGTCAAAATTAAAGCAGTCGGTGTGCAACGTTTAAATGAATAAAAAAATGTGCAAATTTAAAGAGGAAATAACGCGTATTTTGTTTGCGCCTGGGTTTTTCGATAATTTAATTATAATATTTTTAGCTTCGCTGCGTGAATTCGTGATGTTCCGTTTGGCACTTCTTCAATTGTTGATGGGTTATTAAACATTACGCGTGCGAATTCTAATCGGAGAAGAATTAAAAATATGCCGTGGAATAGTTCCGCGTCTTCGGATTTGAATGTGTCAAGTTAGATCGAATCGAGTCACTCGTGGGTGTCTTGAAATATAAAAAAAAGTCGTATTAGCTCTCCTGCCTAACTTCGTCTTCCGATCTTAGAGAGTTGGCATATTTTCAATTCATAGACCTTTTTGTAACACTTTACGAGCACTCCGTACCTCTCAGGATTCTCAACGTGACTTTTTATTTTTTATTGGTTTCTTTTTATAAACAAATTTATAATACGTTGAAAAAACACGAGACGGCAGTTTGGTAGAATTCAAAGCTCTTGAAAAAAAGCTAAAATAAAACGCAAATACAAGTATATATTTTAAGTACACTTATTCGACCTTAAAACTTCTTCAAGTGTGTAATTAAGCCGAAAACGAAATTTTCCTCACGCTTTCTAGCCCCACCGCTCAATACACACATAGTAAATTTGATCCCCAAAACAATCAGCATTAAAAATCGAAACGACGATTACCCGCGCTCGAGCGAGTCCAAATAACTCATTTCCTACGCGTCTTTTTGTTTCAGCGCCGTCGTAAAAGTACGAGGGGGGGCTAATAAGAAACTCCATAATTGCACGCGCGCACACAGGGTAGTTTATGTAAAGTTTTCTCTATCGATTTCTTCGGCCAGACGGTCAGGTGGAATCGAGGGCCCCGCGTCGCTCTAAGAATTGTCATAATTAAATTTTACGAATATGCGCGCGTAATTCGTTTAGTGCCCCGCGACTCTCCCGCGTGTGTATCTTCGCAGTTATGAGCGCGTTTTATGCCTTCGAGCCGCGCGGCGCGCACGTCTACTTTTCCCCGCTCCGTGGACTGGAAAAATTAACGCGTCCGATTTTAGCATTCCGCGAGCAGGTGAATCCTGATTCTGGTTTAGTCCGGTTGGAATGTCGTTCGATATTGATATAGTCTTCTTTTTTTTATTAGATAAGCTAGTTATGAATCTTTAAAGGAGTTAGCAATGTATGAAAAAAATTTAATTAAGTTTAATTTAGCATAATTACGTATGCAGGTATGAAAACCAATTTGTAATGCGGAAATGTATGTTTTAAAAGAAAAATTCAAGCGAACTCTGAAATTCAGTGATATTTTAATTAAAAATAGCTTTGCAATATTGCGCACTTATATACTTGTTTTAATACGAAGTAAGGTATAAATAGAACAGAATAGAATAAATTAATTATTAATAGAATAGAATCAATGTATTACTTTAAAAAAATCTATTTGCGAATTTCTTTGTTGTCTTCGTTGTTTTAAATATTTTTACCGCAAACTTAATGAATAATCAATGTTATTGGGTTATTGGAAAAAAAGAATTTTTAAAACATTACATTAACGTGCAAGAGGTTTAACAAAAAAAAAACTCATTTTAGTAATAAATATTTATCTTTTCAGATAATCAAGAGTAAAAAGACTTTTTTTCGCAGTAAAAAGAAAATAAATATCCATGTCAATATATTATTTGCACTTTTTGTGACCGGCAATTTAATCACCGCCGTGCTATATGTTTCCCGGTGTACTATTAATCACGTCGATCGATTGCTTAAACAAAAAAAAAAACGGCAAAATTACCTAACAGCTGTTGCAACCCACATGGAAGGAAACCGTAATCAACCGAGTAAAATGTACCTCTTAAAATAGAACGGATAACAAATGCTTAAAGTTAAATTAAAATTAGCTTTTGTTTTATAAACTTACACGAATACCTTCCACAAAATCAAAGTTGTTTTCACAAATTCAACGCGAAGTTAATTCAACCGAATGTTTCTGCATTCGCATTATCGACACTACCAACAAAAGCAGTTTGAGTGAGAAACTTTTTTTATCAAATCACCGCGCAAGAATAAAAGAAAAAATTTAAGCGCTCCATGTACAGCAACAAAAAATGTGTCTATTATACATTAGCAAATTGGAAATCCTATTTATAGTTTCTCCATTTGACCTACCAAAAAAAACTTTTCTTTCAAGGCACCACTCAGGAAGGAAAAAATAAGGGTACAGTTTCTCCAACTACACTAACAAAAACTAGGTTTCCATTAGCAAATTTTTCAATGGCATCCCTATTTACAGTTTCTTCCTCAAAATTTCTACCAAATCACCATATAAAGTTTTTCCATCTACACTAAAAAAAATCATTTACCCAAAAGATAAAAAGTAAGTTATAACATAATTCCCAGTCTCTTCCACCGCAACACTGCGAATCGCTTCGCGCGCGCACTTTATAACTCGAACGTACTCCGCGGCGAGGCTCCCCGGCGCACGAGGCACGCGCAAGAAATTCAAAAGAGTTACTCACGAGGCTGCTGCGGCCGCGGCGCATCGACTGTCTCGCATTCAATTACGCCTAAAAGGGTGGGGGGGTGGAGGGAGAAGGAGTAAGTGTATACGTGCGAAAACGCGCCGTCGCGGGGGGGTTGAAGGACCCGGCGAGGAGGAGCGAAAAGGGGCGCCCCACCGGCGCCGCCGGCGCATGTAACGCACACTTAGACGCATCAGCTGCGGCGCCGAGCGCGACGCCGACCCCCTCGCCCGGCGCGCGAGCCTCGAGGAGAAAAGGCCCGTCCCGCATCCCACCCGTTTAACCGTCGCGATTTCTACGCGTGATTAAAAAAATTAACATATTTCATTTGTTGCGATAGATTAGACAAACTACAGTAGATCGTACAAACTGTTTGGTAGTTAATAAGATAGAGAAATATATCAGGGGTTTACGTAATTACGAGTTATAGTTGCAAATGTCGTGTTTGTTAAAGTAGCCCGTGACATATGTTTAACACACTGAACTTTAATAAATATATTTCATTTACTTTTAATTTTAATAAATGTATACTTATTTAATTAATTGTTTGTCAGTTAGTGTCATTATGCGTAATAATATGATTATTTAATATCCCTGTTAATTTTTTCCGCTTACTATTTATAGTATAACAAATATCTTATGAAATATTATTACACTTTTAACAAACTGAATTTTAATAAACGAAAAATAAATAGCGTATTAAAAAACTTGTTCTGAACCGTATAGATGTATATTACATTTTTTTAGAGTCATAACCATTTGACGCATTTATACGTCGTTGACCCGGCGCTCCTCTGGTGCGATGCCCAGTGTATATATTACACTTTTTTGGAGCATGTATAGTCCGCACGAGGATGCGGTCGAGGTATTAGATGTCTCCCCTTTTCTTCGGGGGAAATTCGAAATTCCGAGCGAAAGTGACGGGGGACGGTGAAATTTTTTTTTAAAGAGACATTCGTATAGTTACAATCTTTTTTTATGCAGAGTAAATTTTTTATGGTGTACGGTCTGTTTGGGAAGGAGAGTCTAAATTTTCTTTTGGAAAACTACTTAATTTGCTAGTTGCGATTGTGTCGCGCAATTTTTAGACTGCGAAAGAATGGCTCTTTTTTTTTAATGGCGTGTAAAATATAGGTTCCCGACTATTTCTCTAAAAATATCTTTTATTGCTGCCGCAGCTTTGAGTTTGCGTCAAAATTTATGACAAAACGTTCACGTATAGGCGCTTATACGATTTATCTCTCATGCGTATATATATAGACTACTTGTAAATATTAATAAGCTTTTAACTGTAAATTAAATTTTGTACTTATAATTTCGACTACTGTTGTGTATTTCACACATACTTATAATTGCCATAAATTACATACTAATAATTCCACGTATAAGTTTCATTATCATAGTTGCGCGCAAAAAAAAATCTGTAAACACAATTACCGATTAAACCGTTTGCTCAAATAAAAGCTCACTTTCGTTTTCGCAAAAATTCCCATTCGTGCGCGTAATCTGCTCATCTATACGCGAGCGTATTTCACACAAGCGCGCGCGGAGGACCCGCGGGAAAAAACATCGGCTTTTTCTTTGCTCCCGAGGCGGCGGCGTCGGTTACATCGCGGTATTCGCGGACTGTTTTTTCTCGCGGGACCCTCCCCGATTGCGGCGAACGCGATAAAACACGAGACACGTGGGATCATTGAGCTTTCGTCAGAAATTTCTCCGGCTGTCCGCGCGTACGCGCACACAGTCCGAGCGAGCTAACGGGATACGATTCTAATGCACGGGCTCTAGGTAGCCGCTGCTTGATAGTCGAGGATTGCGGGGTACACGCGGGGAATCTTTTATTTAAAGGGTGCGATTTTTACTTTCTTATTTGCGAGTCGAATAAGTTCGATTGAAGCTGTCGATAAGTGGACCACTAAGTAATTTAGAAATAGAAATCTAACTTGATCTAAATCATTTTTATAATTAAAATAGAAAAACAAACAATAATTTAAAATGTCGATCTATGTGCAACATAGTCATACTTAATATTTATTTGTGCTTTGTGCTTTTCTTCGCGGCAAAATCCGAAAGTACTTATCTTCGCGCCAAAATTTCGAAAAGTGCTTATTTCTTCGTGGCAAATGTGAATTGTTCTTTTCGTCGTCGGAAAAAAATTAAAAATGTTCAAATCTAAATTTGATTATATAAATATGATTGTGTAAATAAATTACGTATATTTTCTAGGTTTAATCATACACGTCCATATAAAATTCACTTTTACTCAGGATGAATCTTTAAGATGTTATAAGTAACAACTATACTTTACCTTCTCCCTTAAAAAAAAATTTGCAATATAAAAAAATAAGTAAACTACTTAACCTTCCCGCATAAAGTAAAAAAAAAGAAGAAATAATGGAACCGGTCTAATCTCTCCGGCATCCCTCGAGTTACACCCGCAGTAAAAAAGAATGAAACTTTAACGCGCGCGGGGCTTGAGTCACTCCTCCACTCGGCGAGGAAGTTCCAAGACGCGTCACCACCCCGCAATAAAGGGCAAAGTTGCCGCGCGCGCACTGATATCAGCAAAGTGGCGTCGCGCGGCTCCGCCGAGGGTTGGAATGTTTCATTCGCGTATATATATACCTATACAGGAATATACATATATACACGTCGGGTGCGCTCAGTGCCGACCTCGTTTCTCGCTTCTTCTCGGATAATTAAAAAAAAGGAAAAAAAGATGCGCGGCTCTCGCTCCGGTATCTGTACGCGCGCGAGTCCGGAAAAGTGAGTTTTTCTATGATGTCATTATGAAAGGAGCATCTTGAAAACCTGTAGCGGCTCCTCGGAGTCTAACGTCGTTCGCTCGACAAATAGAGCCGACTAAATTGCCTTGTCCTTTTCTTTTCCTCGTAGATGAGAAATAAATAAGGTTTAGCTTTATTTCTAATTTTTAGCGAGTTTTTTTTTTAATATACTTAGTGATAAAATCTTCTCAACTTGTTTTAAGTACATCCGAGGTTGTAAGTAATTAAATCTGAGAGCTAATTAGTTGTAAAATAATTAATACATATATAGGTTCAATTATAATTACATTTAAATGTTTAATTTAAATGCTTAAGTACACTCAGTAAATAAAACTCTGCTAATTGCAGTTCCACTATATCGTCGCTTCCTACGAAGACTGACATATCTAATAAAATTTTTATTTTAATTTCTCATTTTTAAAGCACTAGAGCAAAGTAAACTCTTCCAGAACCGTAAATAAATGATACCAGGTGTTTTTCAGGTCCTAGTCAAATTTATTTTACTCTAGTACCCTAAAAATAACAAATTAAATAAACCTTTTTAATTCCGTCTTGACTCGTAGGAAGCGACGATATGCTTTCTCGTGGAGAACATAAACATGAAAATGAATTTTTTAATTTTTAATTTTGTTGTATTATTTGAACTAGTATGAGATATAATTTTTTTTAAACATTCTTCCTTGATTTAAACAAATAATTTATAACTATGTGTTTAAACGGGATTAAAGATTAATAATATTTCAAAATGTTTATGATACATTCAACTTTTATGTAAAATTGAATGTTTAATTACAGTTATACTTCGGTTTAATAAAAATAATTAAATAATTAGTAACATTTAAACTCAACTTTAACGTAATAATTGAACGTTCAATTATCAGATCTAATTTAGGTAATAAAAAAGTTTAGAACCCTGAATTCATCCTTGGTAAACTATAGACCAGCGCCCAATAGCAGAGTATTTCGCGATTATAAATGGACTGGGAAGATGGTTTGATTAGCCGGGAGCCAAGTAGCACGCGGTGCCAGTTCAAACGAGTCGTCAAAATTTTTGAGGCTTCAGGTATAAATAAATTTTGACGCCAGTGCAATTCGAGATTGTTGAATTGATAACGAGGCCCGCCGATTGTACGAACTCCACCTGCAGCAAGTGAAAAGCGGAGAATAAAGACGTCGCGGAGTAGGTATAACAGTTCCGGCGATTAGCGGAGCTTTACAAAAAAAGGAGGCGATCGTAAAACTCGCAGGCGTAACGCAAAGTTATCGAGCGGTAAATTGAAATTTGCTTATTTGTCGCTGCGAGAACCGCAGTTTTAAAATTAATCTTTTATTATTCTCCTTGCAATGAGTAGACTTATGTAAAATTCTTCGACAAAATATTTTACATAAGAATTTATCGTTTTATTTTTGAGTGTAAAACGAACGCAAATTCTTTATTTAGAAAGAACGAATAGAAGTATTAAATGAATGATCGAAATGAAGTTTTGAAGTTTCAATAAAATAAATAGGTCTTATCGTAGAGATCATTTATTAAGTATCATAATAGAAGCCAATTTATTAATAGTATGTCAAATTTCTTTTGAGATTTAGAAACGAATAAGTATAATGCAACGTAATTTATTTCTAAAGCTGCGGTGTGGAAGATTCGTCATTCTAATTATTGTAATAATAAATGATTCGTTAGATTACTCCTGACCTTATTATTCAATATTAAAAATACACCGGCAAGAATTTTCCCATGAAATTTATAACCGTAAAAGTTTTCCTTGAGGGGAATACATTAGCCGACATTATGTACTTTTAAGAAGGATTAAAAATAAAGATAATTGCAAACTTAATTACAAATATTTAGATAGATATTTTTAGATATATAAATTACATAGATCTGTCTAATTGCATGTCCCATTGCTCTTCATTCAATTAAAAAAATCACAATTAAAGAGAATATTTTCCATACTCAAAATTTTTATGAGAAATCTTGGTAAAACACTAATAAAATTGTAGTGAAATATACGCGACGAATTGATGATTATCGCAGAGTGCACTTCACTAATTTTTAGCGCAGTTACAATATTTTCACCAATTCAACATTAAACATTAGACATCCAAGACTTTATACAGTCAAAATCCTTGTATTATTTTTTAACAATTTTCTAGTATATCAACAACCAACTTCTTACAAACGTTATATACAAAAATTAATAAAATGACGAAAAAAAGGCAATACAAACCCGAACAGCAACTTATCCACGAAAAAACCCGTAGTTCCCCCAGAATAGCTCTCCAAAAAGCCAGCCACGAGGAGCTATCCGCAAAGATTGATCGTCCGTTATCGCGTTGCATTATCGACCTCCCGACCCGCGCGATAAAATCCAGAAGGTCGGGCTCGCCCGCGCAGGTGAAAGTCGGGGCCGACGCTCGCGTCGTCCCGGGCAAAAAGGTCGCGCGCGGTTAGAAAAAGCCGCGACGGAACAGCGAGCCAAAAAGAAAAAAACGAAAAGAAAAAAAAACGTCCCGCGCGCGCGGATGGACGAATGGTGCGCGCGCGGGGTCGTCGACCTCCCGGCGCGCGCGCGCCATGAAAATCGTCGCGCTGGTATACGACCCGCGGGGGGATTTACATAATTCCCGTGAACTGGTCAAACTCACCGGGAGCCAGTTTCTCCTGCGGCGCGCGGCCGCTGCTCCTCCTTCGCGCGGCTGCGTTGCGCCTATTCTTTCGCGTCGCGCGCGTTAAGCGCGTGTACCGTACGCTCGGGAGGATCTTGCGGGAGACTTCGTCGGCGACGCGAACGGCCGGACTCGAAAGGACGCTTTTTACGTATTTTCGTCGCGTATATTATCCGTGACGGAAAATTAACGAGGTCGCGCGCGGCAAGAAACTGGACGTTTTATGAGCGCTCGGGTGCAGCCTTCGCTGTAATTGGGCAGAGTTTCTAAAGTCTTTTTACATGATAATATTGATATTGTTTTGGAGCGTTTTTAAAACTGCTTTTTTATTTGGAGGTTTAGTGAAGTAGTTGTAGAAATGAATTTTTGTTACTTATACTTAAAAAAAGAGATGTATACTCGATTACAAAGTGATAAACAAATTGAAGAATAATTTTCATTTTTAATTTTAATTTTAATTTTATAGAAAATCATTCAAAGCATGTAACTCTTTTTTTTAAGCAGTAAAAATAATTCAATTACTACAATAACTAAATGCTCAAAAATGTCCCAGAGTAAAATTGAATATATGTACCTATACGAAATGCTATGTTAATATTAATAATATATAAAAAAAGAAACATTTGTTTATTAGTACACAAATTTAAAAAACTATTATAGTAGTCACTTCTAAATTTTAATAGTAGCTTTTTTATAGAAACTCTGAAGTGACGTAGACTTATTTATCAAATTTTGTTATATTGAACGAAAAGCAATGGGGCATGCAATTAGGCAGATCTATATAATTTATATATCTAAGAATATCTATCTACATATCTAAATAAGTTTGTAATTATCTTAGTTGGCTAATTTATTATTTCTATAGTCTTTCTAGTCGGCTAATGTGTTTCCCTCAAGAATAATTTGATTGATTAAATTATAATTTGTAATTCAATTAATTTATGAACTATTGACTTTTTTACTCTATATTATGATGTTCATTAGAATATTTTCTGGTTTTCATGCAAGTCAATACTTTTTTTGTGCTTACTTTACGATGTCACTAAAGCCTATAAATCTTCAGCGTTCACTTGAATTAGCCATCTAAGTGAACTGAATCCCTGAAGAATAAGACGGCAATGACCACGAAACTTTCGATAATAAAGTGAAACACAAAAATTTTTATAATTATAAATTTTAAAAAATATCGTGTATACCTTACATACTTCTCTATATAGAAATTACAAATATTTTTTTATATTTTCTTTCCAGATTTAGATGACTACAGTTTATATAAAAAAAATGAATTTACCACCGTATACAGATTTAGAGAAACATAAAACAATTTGCACTTTTTACTACTTTTATTCTATTGAAGTTAAGAAAAAAGCTAGATCCTTAAGAAAAGCGTAATTAACTTTTTTTTACACATGGTAGGTAATCCAATTCCTAGTGTCAATGTCAAAGAACAATTGCTAAATATCGACTGCAAAAGTAAATTTAAGCGGCAAAAACCAATAGCCTAGGAAAATTAGAAAAATAAAGAACGGAAACTTCGAACAAGCTAATCCAATTTTTTAGGTCGAATAAACAACGCCGAAGTAATAACCACCAAAGAAAAAAAAATTGCCTTGCAAAAAGAAGACATAAATATTGCAATGATTCACAAGCCCCTCCTCCCTATACGCGCGTCCACTTTCGCCACGACATCGCATAAAATCCGAGGGCGCGTGTAAATATATACGTTACAACTTCCCTGTTACGTCCCTCTCCCTCTCTCTCCCTATCTATCTCCCGCGTATTGATCGTCCCGTCAAAATGTTGTGGGAATATCAATAGAACTAGACAAATAGCGCGGGCGACGCAGCCCGCGTCCGATGATAGATTCGTCAAACAGACATTAGGGCCGCGCCGCCTCACCTTCTCGCCGGGCGCAGTAAAACCCGCTGACTCAGCGCGCTAAAATCCGCCGCTGCGCTCTCAATTAAGAGGAGCGCGAAAAAAAGACGCGCAAAAGTAAACGCTCGGTTGTAACCGATGGTAATCGCGCCGATTTCTACGAATTAATTCATCTTTTTTAAAAAAGAAAAATAAAAAGGAAAAGCCAGGTGCGCGCTCGTTAAGCCGGCCAACGAGTGAAAACGACGGCGGGGGCGGGCGCGGAGAGGACAATTTAACGGGCCGCTTGGTAGTCGTCGTCGTCGTCACGGTGCGCCGTCGCGCGGGAGAGACGGAAAAAAAGCGGATTTTCTCCCGCGGCGGTCGCATCGAAAGTGTATACGCGTCCAGCCGTTCACCCGCGCTCGCCCGCGACGTCTTGCGCAATTCGATGAAAAAAAAAATGAACGAGTTCGAGAGGTATGACCGCCGGCTTGATTGTCACCGGAAAGCCTTGACTCAGAGAAATCGCTTGGCAATCGGTACTTTTGTCTTTCCTTTTTTTTCTGAACCGTACGCCGGTTTATACATTTATTTTTTGAGGCCTGAAGGAATTTATTTGTTTATTTCATTCGCTTCTTTTCTTTCATGTTTTTAGAATACACGAGTAATGCGTTTTTATTAAAAAGTAATTTCCTATTTAATTTTTTTAAATAACATTTAAGATTTACGTGGATATACATGGACATGCCTGTATTTACGTTTTTATAATGTATCTATAACACAACTTGTAATATAATTAAAAAAATATTTATAATTTAGTTTTTAGTTCAGTACTCATTTTTTAATCAACTGATAAATGATTATTTAATACTTAATTTTGTATTAATTTGTAATCAAATTTTTTATTGATAAAATTGTTTACTTAAAGAAAACCTGAACATATTTTTAGAATAACTAAACTTTGTTCTTTAAAATGACTGAAATAGTCTATTATTGTGTATTGTGACTTATCTGATCTTCTTTTTTCTCCGCACTTTTAGATTACGATTACAGAAAAGATAACAGTTTACATCTACAGCTTAGTTTTCTGCTAGTCTCAAATACAATTTTTAATTAAAACGAAAGCATATATTTTATATAATAATTCATTATTTTAAATTTAAATTCATTTTAAAAAATTCTAGATTTTTACTTCATTAAAAGTTTAAATAATCAAAGAATAACATTCAAATTAACGAATTTACGTAAAACATTTTTTAGCACTGACATATAAAAACCACAAAACTACGTTTCCCGTTTTTATAATGAAATTACAATTTAAAATCAGAATAACAAAACTGAATAATTATCGGTAACATTGATCCCTAACTTATCAATATTGAACAACAATCGAACCGTACTTTATTCAAAACACGCTCATTTTAAGCCCTCGAGCCTGAATACAATGCATAATTTACAAATCCTCACTTACCCTTTTTTTCTTTATTTCAATCGATAACAAAGTTGAACGATCAATATTCGCGGTAAGCGCTGACGAATTCACACGAACCTTACACACACTATAATAGTTTTCCAATCGGCCGGCCGGATGCGTCCGAATTACACGGGTATAGATACGTGTACGACGGGGCCTCGATTGCACGCGATCTAAACAGAAAAAATAAAAAGACAACCGCTCGGTTCCTGCTTCCTTATTCCCCTCCCCCTCGACCGCTCGACTTTCTTTTTCCGCGCCGGTCACGCGATCGCAATTACACCGGACGCGTGCACAATTTGTCCTTGGATCGCCGCGGCTTTCGCAGCCGGCGTACGGAATACCCCGCGGCTCCTTAGCCTCGCTCCTCATTCCTCGTGGACTTCTTTTTTTTTCCTCGGGACGAATCTTTCAAATCCACGAGTCACTCGAGCGCAACCGAGAAGATAAACGAGGAGATAAACGAGAACATTTATTTAGACTGTACGTGTCATTACGTCATTTTCGCTGAGAGAAGTAAAAAAGGTTTAATCGACCTGCAGCGAGGATTACACGCAATTACGAAACTTTTAAGAACCGCGCGATATTATTGAAATTGACGCTTGCGCAACGTGCGTGCCGAGTGAGTATATATTTGGAACAAAAGGAAAAAAATTTTGCATTTCGACGCGGAAATCCACCAGAGGCGTATGCAAAGCGACGTGCGCAGTAGCAGTGAGAAAGGAGGAGGTATGCGGAAGTGCCGCGTTTAGAATATGCATCGATAGCGCGCGCGCACGACCGCGGTCAAGTAAAAAAAAGAGAGACACAAGTCCGGGTCGGGCTCGTGAAATGAAATACAAAACCAGATTTATGAATGAACTTCGTATAAATATATAATTATCGCATTAACAAAAATACACAGTACGCTGCATAAGTGACGGCGGGAAGAATTTTTCTTTAAAAAAAGCGTCGGTCGCGATTAACAAACATTTTGTCATGTAAAGGCTACAGGCTAAACGGCGCTTCAATTGCATAACAGTAGGCATAAATATTAACAATTACACTTCATACCCGTGCAACGAGTCGCTTCTTTGTTCGCGGCGAGTGGCTCTCGGCGCCCAGCGCGGAGCTCACCCTGCCTCCTTTAATTTTTTTTTCCTTCGCGTGTAGTCGCGAGCGCGTCGCGGATAGGATCTGTACCCGATTTTCGCTCGTCGAGAGTTTAATAAACAACCCGTTAAAATAAAAATTGTAATCGACGCGTCGAGTGCGATCAGGCGTCGTAGGTGGAGGCGGAGACGTTGCCACCGTGGCCGGTCCAGTTGGTGTGGACGAACTTGCCCTCCTCGCCGAGCAGCTCGTAGGTGTGCGCACCGAAGTAGTCGCGCTGCGCCTGCAGCAGGTTTGCCGGCAGCCGAGCCGATCGGTAGCCGTCGTAGAAGGCCAGGGCGGTGGAGAGCGCGGGAGCCGGCACGCCAAGGATCGCCGCCGCCGAGACGATAGACCGCATGCTGCCTTGGCAGTCGTTCATCGCCTTCGCGAAGAAGTCGTCCAGCAGCAGGTTGTTCAGTTGTGGGTTCTTGTCGAAGGCCAGCTTGATGTTCCCCAGGAATTTGCTGAAATTTGTCCGATTGATTAGAATCGTGGAAATTTACTTCTTGAGTGTAGCGTGATAAGATAAGAATGACATAACTTATAATCACCATGATAGTGCAGTATGATAATGTAATAAGATGCAATAAAAAAAGTTCTAAATTAAATCTTGATTAATGAATTGAAGATTACATTAAATTCGACCATTTACTTTTTTTAAATAAAATAATAAATTAAAAAATTTTTTAAATAGTACAAAATAAAAAATTTGAACTACATGCATGAAAATTGGCTTGATAAAAAAAAGTCAAGTAATTATGTTATATGCTAAATTACTCCTAAATTCAAGGATCTGAGATAGACGCAAAGAAAAACTTGTAAATGTAAATGTTCATAAAAATTACACTTAGCAAAAAGTCATAAAATTGCTTCACAAGTAATTAACAAAGGCTTCTAGAAAAAGCAGACAATGAGTGTACAATGACTAAGCCTTTTATGAATGAGAAAATCTCGTCATTTTACCTTCTAATAATGCAACCTCCTCTCCACATGAGAGCAATGCCACCATAATTGAGATTCCATTTGTGAATTTTAGCAGCTTCTCTCAACAGCATGAAGCCTTGAGCATAAGAGATAATTTTCGAGGCATACAGAGCTTTTTCCAAGTGGTTCAAAAGTTCTGCCCTATTTCCTTCGTATTTAACATTTGGACCATCCAACACTGAACTGGCATCTACCCTTTCGGATTTCAAGGCCGATAGACATCTTGCAAATACTGATTCACCAATTAGAGTGACTGGAACTCCATAGTCCAAGGCTGCGATTGCAGTCCATTTACCTGTTCCTTTCTGACCCGCAGTATCTCTTATCCTCTCCAACAAATATCCTTTTTCATCTTTGTACCTCAGAATGTTACT